>SJYQ01004278.1:182875-224045 GCA_006410935.1 Redunca redunca
GTGTATTCTTGCCACCTCTTCTTAACATCTTCTGCTTCTGTTAGGTCCATACCATTTCTGTCCTTTATTGAGCCCATCTTTGCATGAAATGTTCCCTTGGTATCTCTAATTTTCTTGAAGAGATCTCTAGTCTTTCCCATTCTGTTGTTTTCCTCTATTTCTTTGCATTGACCCCTGAGGAAGGCTTTCTTATCTCTCCTTGCTATTCTTTGTAACTCTGCATACAGATGCTTATATCTTTCCTTTTCTCCTTTGCTTTTTGCTTCTCTTCTCTTCTCTTCACAGCTATTTGTAAGGCCTCCTCAGACAGCCATTTTGCTTTTTTCATTTCTTTTCCATGGGGATGGTCTTGATCCCTGACTCCCGTACAATGTCATGAACCTCCATCCATAGTTCATCAGACACTCTATCTATCAGATCTAGGCCCTTAAATCCATTTCTCACTTCCACTGTATAATCATAAGGGATTTGATTTAGGTCATACCTGAATGGTCTAGTGGTTTTCCGTACTTTCTTCAATTTAAGTCTGAATTTGGCAATAAGGAGTTCATGATCTGAGCCACAGTCAGCTCCCAGTCTTGTTTTTGCTGACTGTATAGAGCTTCTCCATCTTTAGCTGCAAAGAATATAATCAGTCTGATTTTGGTATTGACCATCTTACCAGACACCAACTCTACTGGCACCCAGATCTTGCATTTCCATCTTCCAGACTGTCTATTATAAATAAATGTCTATTATTTTAGCCACCCAGTCTATGGCACCTTGCTATAGCAGCCCTGAGTGGACAAATGCAATGTTTTAACCACAGAGAGGGAGGGAATACTAGATAATGGATTGAATCATATTGTAGAATGCTTTAAACTAATCTATACTTAATTGTGAAGCAGTGGAAAGCTTTGGATTTTTTAACAGCTTGTATGTCATCTTTTTTTATCCAGGGAGTTTATGAGGGTTAGAAGAGGAGTGCACTAGCATCACACACACATACCTAGGTTCTCCTTTAAATATATGACTCACACAGATTATTGAAGTTATAAGTCGATCATCCAGAGGCTTCCTTTATTTATTTTTCAATCAATTCTGCCTTCAAATAGGCTCTTTTTTCATTCTCTTGCTCCTTTATGTTCTTCCAGAGTAGCTCCCTAGAGGAAAAGTGGAGCACTATTACTGGAAGGAAAGAGGATGTATACTGATAAGCAGTAACAACCAATACTAATTATGCTCCTCAGTATGAGAAGATGCAGAGTAACTACAACGAAACTATGGGCTCTTTCCTCTCTGCTCCTGAGAAAGTAGAATGCTCTGTGTCACTCAAATCTGTCTCTTTTCTCAGAGATTAATACCACATGAGCCCAAAATATTCTCTGGGATTTTTAAAATATATAATGCTAGGGGTAGAAAGAGGAATTTTTTTCAGGATAGTTTTGTTTGTTTGTTTGGCTTGGTTTCTCCTTCTCCCATATCACTGTCTATGCTGCAAATTATCCCACAATTTAATGATCAAAACAATAAACATTATTATGTCTCATATGTTTTTGTGGGTCAGGAAATCTTGGCTGGGTAGTTGGGCAGTTCTGAGAATGCTCTCATTATTCAAGACGTGTCTGGGGCTCCAGGATCTACTTCCAAGGTGGCACACTCACATGGTTGGCAGCACGGTGCCTGCTGTCGATGGGAGACCTGAGTTCCTCTGCAGATGGGCCTTTTACAGCACTGCCTGGGTGTCCTCACGTGATGGTTGGTCTCCCTCAGAGCAATCTATCCAAAAGAGCAAAGCAGAATCTACACAACACCCTTTGTGACTCAGCCTGGAAGTCTCACTCTGTCACTGCTCCACCAGATGTTGAACACAGAGACCGCCCTCGTTCAGTGCGGGAAGAGATTACAGAAAGGCACACATATCAAGAGGAAAGGACCACTGGGGCTCATCTTGGAGGCTGGAGACCATGCTCCTCCTTCCCCTGTATCTGTGGTGGGCTGAAGAATGGCCCCCAAAAGATAGCATATCCTCATTCTGAAACCAGTGTCATCTTACATGGAAAAGGGACCTTTGCAGATGAGATAAAGTTAAGAATATTGAAGTAGAAGATTATCCTGGATTATCCAGGAGGGCCCTAAATACAATCACAATGATTTTATAAGAGAGAAGCAGAGGGGGATTGGCACATACAGAAGAGGAGAAGGTAGTATGACCACAGAAGCAGAGATTGGAGCAATGTAGCCACAAGTTGGGGAACACCAGCAACCACCAGGATCTGGAAGAGGCAAGGAATAGATTCTCCCCTAGAGATTGCAGAGGGACTGCAGTCCTCCCAGTACCTTATTCTGGCCCAGAACAGCTGATGGCAGACTTCTGGCCTTCAGAACTATAAGAGAATCACTTTGTGGGTGTTGTTTTTTCTGGGGGGTGTCTTTTTCTTTTTGTCTTTTTTTTTTCAATAATTAGAGACTATTTTATCTTTTATGTATCATAGTGATTATGAGGAAGATCTTTAGAGTTGATTGTCCTGGATTTGAGTCCCAGCTTTGCCATTTACTGGTTTTTCCTGGTGGCTCAGACAGTAAAGAATGCAGGAGACCTGGGTTCGATGGCAGGGTCAGGAAGATCCCCTGGAGAAGGAAATGGCTATCCGTTCAAATATTCTTGCCTGGAAAATTCTGTGAACAGAGAAGCCTGGCAGGCTGCAGTCCATGAGGTCTCAAACAGTCAGACACGAATAAGTGACTAACCCTTTCACTTCACTTTCACTTTGCCACTGACTGTGATTGTAATCTTGGGCAAGTTTCAGTGCTTCGTTTTCTCCAAAATAGGGTTAAAAATAATACTTACCTGAAATGTGTCAAGCTTTCTAAAAAATTGTGGTAAGACATACAGAACATAAAATTTATCGTTTTAACTATTTTGAAGTGTACATTTTAGTTCTGAAGTACATTCACATTGTTGTGCAGCTAATCCCCAGAACTCTTTTCATCCTGCAAAACTGAAGGTCTATACTCATTCAGTAACAACCCCCCCCCCCCACTTTCTCTCCGACTGGAAACCACCATTCTACTTTCCATTTGTGTGAATTTAACTACTTTCTGTTGTTTTCCGACACCAAGTTTGTGTCAGTTTGTTATAGCAACCAAAGGAAACTAAAAGAGCATCAGTCCAGTTCAGTTCAGTCGCTCGGTCGTGTCCGACTCTTGGCGACCCCATGAATCACAGCATGCCAGGCCTCCCTGTCCATCACCAACCCCCGGAGTTCACTCAGACTCACGTCCATCGAGTCAGTGATGCCATCCAGCCATCTCATCCTCTGTCGTCCCCTTCTCCTCCTGCCCCCAATCCCTCCCAGCATCAAAGTCTTTTCCAGTGAGTCAACTCTTCTCATGAGGTTTTACATTTTTCTCACACAATCTCAAATATACATAAATGTACATAAACAGTTCCTGCACACACATACATACACAGGAATTTTTTGTCATTGTTTTATAAAACTGAGACTGCACGACATACTTTTCTTTGCTCTTTTCACTCCATGTGTTCAACAAATTACTCTCAGAATACTCGTTTCGTTCTTTGTCTTTGGGCAAACCTTTTTCAAGTGCCTTGCTAAGCCTTCACTAGATGCTGACATCTGCAGCATGCTTGGAGTGCTTGTTCTACAGTTTGAGAGTGGTGCACTGTCTCTTGTGATCAGCTTTGGGTGTGCTTCTCCCTCCTGCCATCTGCTTTTCATACATTCCCCCATTCTTTAGCACCTCCACCAGAGTGGGGCAAGGAATTGGAAAAGAGGTGGAGCATTACTTGAAAATAGATGAATGGAATAGGAAAGCCCAGAAAGCAAATCAACCCAGTCATGTTTACATGTGTGTTGGGGATTCTGAAAGACATTTTGGTGACTAATATTTATCAAGCTGTCTGTCAATTTGAAAGGTGGAATGTTATTCACTGTCTACTCTTGATTTTTAAGACTTATTGTCACATTTTTAGGTAATCCTGGCAAAGAGTAGTCCCTTAGTAAATGCTGGAAAAGTTCACTCAATCCACGGAGATTCATTAATCACCTACAGTGTGCCAGGAATCCAGCCAAGTTCTGAATGAATGAACAACTCAGGTTTTCCTCCTTGTCCTAAGTGCTGTTCTGTGACACTGCTGTCATTGGTAGTTAGGAGGGAGAAGGGAGAGAAAGGTTAGAATGAAGGCATTGGTCCGATGTTAATTTCCTTGGGCTGCCAGAGCAAAATGCCACAGAGTGGGAGCTTAAAATAACAAAAGTGTGTCATCTCCACAGTTCTGGAGGTTAGATGTCTGAAATCAAGGTGTTGGTTGGCAGAACCACGTACCTTCTGAAACCTGGGGGGATTCCTTCCTTCCTAGCTTCTGATGTTTCATCGGCAATCTTTGGTGTTTCCTGGCTTGTAGCTGCCTAATTCCAACACCTACCTTTGTAGTCGCATGGTATTATCTCTGTGTGTATCTGTCTTCAAAGAGTCATCTTTTTCTTTATTTTTTAAATTGAAGTATAGTTGATTTACAATGTTGTGCCAATCTCTGCTGTACAGCAAAGTGACTCATTACACACATATAAACATTGTTTTTTAATATTCTTTTCCATTATGGTTTATCACAGAATACTGAATGTAGTTCTCTGTGCTATACAGTAGAACCTTGTTGCTTATCCATTCTAAATATAATAGCTTGCTTTAACGACCCTGAACTGCCAAGCTTTCATTCCCCCCACCTTGGCAACCACAAGTCTGTTCTCTGTGTCTGAGTCTGTTTCTGATTTGTAGAGAAATTCATTTGTGCCATATTTTAGCTTCCATATGTAAGTGATACCACATGGTATTTGTCTTTCTCTTTATGACTTACTCTACTTTGTGTGATAATCTCTAGTTGCATCCATGTTGCTGCAGATGGAATTATCTTGTTCTTTTATATGACTGAGTAGTATTGCATTATGTACATGCACCACATCTTCTTTATCCATTCATCTGTCAATGGATTTTTAGGTCATTTCCATGATTTGGCTATTGTGAACAATGCTGCTATGAACATAGGGATGTGTGTATCTTTGAATTACAGGTTAGTCTGGGTATACCAATAGGAGTGGATTGCTGGATCATGTGGTAATTCTATTTTTAGTTTTCTGAGGATCCTCCATACTGTTTTCCATAGTGGCTGTACCAGCTTACATTCCTACCAGCAGTATCAGAGAGTTCCCCTTTTCTCCACATTGTCTCCAACATTTGTTATTTGTTGACTTTTTGAAGATGGCCATTCTGACTAGTGTAAGATGGTCCCTTATTGTAGCTTTGATTTGCATTTCTCTAATAATTAGTGATGGAGAAGGCAATGGCAACCCACTCCAGTACTCTTGCCTGGAAACTCCCATGGATGGAGGAACCTGATAGGCTGCAGTCCATGGGGTCACTAAGAGTTGGATAGGACTGAGTGACTTCACTTTCACGCATTGGAGAAGGCAATGGCAACCCACTCCAGTGGTCTTGCCTGGAGAGTGATTAGTGATGTTGAGCATCTTTACATGTGCTGCTAGCCATCTGCATGTCTTCTTTGGAGAAATGTCTATTAAGGTCTGTAAATGACAATCTTCTTATAAGAACACCAGTCATATTGGGTTAGGGGCCCACCTTATTGCAATATCACCTCATCTTAACTAACTACACCTTCAACACACTATTTATTTTTATTTATTTATCTATTTGGCTGTGCTGGGTCTTTAGTTGCAGCCTGTGAACTCTTAGTTGCAGCCTGTGGGATCTAGTTCCCTAATTAGGGGTTGAATCTGGACCCCCTGCATTGGGAGCTTGGAGTCTAAACCTCTGGATTGCCAGGGAAGTCCCTGAAATGACTCTGTTTCTAAAGGTCATATTCTGGAGTACTGTGGATTAAGACTTAGAGATATTGGCAATGGAGAGCGGGAAGGTTGGGCACAATTCAGCTCAGGACAGTTTCTGATTGTTAAGTGGTTCAATAAAATATTGAATCATGGATTTAATTAATCTGGAAGATTGTTGTCCTCTCTTTTTTTTTAAAAAAAAAAAAAAGGCAGCACAAAATTCAACCCAAGGGCCAGAGTTAGTTTGAATCCCACCTTTACCTTGTACTAAGTGGTGTGATCTTGTCCAAACTAATTAATTCTTGGTACCTCAGTTTTCTTGTCTATAGTATGATGATAATAGTATGTATGGGACTGTTGTAAAATGAAATAATACCATGAAAGTCCTTATAATAATTTCTGCCACACAAAGAACCCTTATACATGTTAAGTTTTGTGGTTTTTTTTCTCAATTAAAAATGACTTACCATGAGTTAACTGTTTTTAGAATCAGTTTTCTTAAGAAAGGCCTGGTGGTGGTGGCTTGTGAAAAAGCCTGAGGGAAGAAAGCGTTCTACTGTGTGAATGTACCTACAAGAGCCTCATTCTAAGAGAAACTGGACCTAGAGTGAAGGAGCAGCTGCTCAGTATACTTCTCACTGCCTATTCTGCTAAGCTGTCTTTCCTGGCTTCTGGCAGACCATAAAGCCAGTAGATTTCCAAAGTTCCCAGAGAAATGTTTCTTCTTTCTTTTAGACCATCACCCTCTGAAGAACAATTGATTGAAATATGTCACAGGCAATATGTCACTGTTAGGTGTTCATGTGTGTGTGTTTGTATATATAATTGAAATTTTCTTCAGTTCCTTTTGGATGTCAACTTAAGATGCCCTGTAGGCTTTATCAGAGAAACAGCAATATATCACCACAGTGCACATCTTGCCTGCATGCTAAGTCATTTCAGTTGTGTCCAACTTTTTGCAACCCTGTGGACTGTAGCCCACCAGGCTTCTCGGTCCATGGGATTCTCCAGGCAAGAATACTGGACTGGGTTGCCATTTCCTCCTCTAGGGGGTCTTTCCGAGCCAAGAATTGAACCCACATTGGCTCCTGCATTGCAGGCAGATTCTTTACCACTAGTATCACCTGGGAAACCTGGTGCCTATGTTGGACATTGTTGAAAGCAAATTGTAGCATTTGCTTGGCCTGGAATGACCTCCCTCCAGCCTCAGGAGAGCTGGAATGTAGATGTGATCCTCTTGGAAAGATCTCTGAGGAAAACAGAAGACCCCTCTTACAGCTGACAAAACACTCCATGTTTATGCAGGAAACCAAGACATCGTGCACCATCCTTGGTTCCTATGACACTGAGTGTTAGAGTCTTTAGATAGGTGGGGTGGACGGGGTAATGGAAAGAACTGAAAGACTGCAGAGGGAGTCAGGCTTCAACAAAATTAAGACCCACTGTCTTGTCTCACCTCACTTAAACATCGAAGATTGTTTAGCTGGAAGGCCCTTGAGGGGTCACTAATTCAGCAGATAAGCCAAAGTATAATAAATAATCTGTTACAAATAATAAGAGTACAGTTTGTGAGTGATTGACTGTTGGATTGATCACTAAATTCTACTTTGATTACTAAATTCAAAGTTCTTAGCTTACAGTGGTTTTCACAGTGAGGTTCCAGGACTACCAGCAAGAGCAGCAGCATCACTTGGGACTTTAATAGAAATGCAAATTTTCAAGTCCTTCCTCAGATCTACTGAATCAGAAACTCTAGTGTGGGTCCTGGTAACCTATGATAAACCAGCACTAGAGGTTACTCTGGACTTCCCTGTAGCTCAGATGGTGAAGAATCTGCCTGTAAAGCAGGAGACCCAGGTTCAATCCCTTGGTCAAGAAGATTTCCTGGAGAAGGAAATAGCAACCCACTCCAGTATTCTTGCCTGGAGAATTCCACGGACAGAGGAGCCTGGTGGGCTGTAGTCCATGAGGTCGCAAAGATTACTCTGATGCCCACTCCTGTCTGAGAACCACTATTAAAATGGAATTAATTTAACTCAGTTGGCATTCAGGTGTGCTTTATCAAGGGAGAGTGAAAGGGATGAAGTTGTGTACAGCTAGTGCCCAGGGAATGGAGGCCCAAGAGCTATGCAAATATACATGCTGTTTCAGGAATCCCATGTTAAAGAAAAATTTATTCATGATACTTGTTAAAAGAAAGACTGTTCAAGGGACTACCACAATAGGGTGTGTTGGAGGGGAGATCTGGCTGTGAAAGTGCTGCACTCAATATGCCAGCAAATTTGGGAAACTCAGCAGTGGTCACAGGACTGGAAAAAAGTCAGTTTTCATTCCAATCCCAAAGAAAGGCAATGCCAAAGAATGTTCAGACTACTGCACAATTGCACTTATCTCACACGCCTGCAAAGTAATGCTCAAAATTCTCCAAGTCAGGCTTCAACAGTACTTGAATTATGAACTGCCAGATGTTCAAGCTGGATTTACAAAAGACAGAGGAACCAGAGATCAAATTGCCAACATCCACTGGATCATCGAAAAAGTGAGACAGTTCCAGAAAAACATCTATTTCTGTTTTATTGACTATGCCAAAGCCTTTGACTGTGTGGATCACAACAAACTGTGGAAAATCCTTCAAGAGATGGGAATATCAGACCATCTTACCTGCCTCCTGAGAAATCTGTATGCAGTTCAAGAAGCAACAGTTAGAACCGGACATGAAACAACAGACAGGTTCCAAATCGGGAAAGGAGTACATCAAGGCTGTCTATTGTCACCCTGCTTATTTAACTCATATGGAGAGTACATCATGTGAAATGCCAGGCTGGATGAAGCACATGCTGGAATCAAGATTGCCAGAAGAAATATCAATAACCTCAGATATGCAGATGACACCACTTTTATGGCAGAAAGTGTTAGGTAGGTAGAATAGGGAAAAGGAGTCCAAAATGGCGGTGGCTAAAAGACAAGGAAGGAAAAAGCCCTCGAAAATAGAACAAAAGAAGGTCCGAGGACCAGAGTGAAGACTTCAGGTAGAACAAACAGCACTCCTGGCTAAGCCCAATTTGCACAGGGCAGGCCCAGGTGGAGGAAAACATATAAAAGGAGGAGCCAAAGTGCTTTCTCTCTCTCTTTCTCTACCATGTGCATGCGCTCTTTCTCTCTCTCTCCCCATCCCCCACGCGCTCCTCCACTCTCTTCTCTTCAAGTCTTTGGGTTGACATGCCCTCATGCTTCGAGGATGGATTCTCCTGCTATCTTCTAAATAAAATAGAGCTGTAACACCGATTTGCCTGAGAGCTATAACACGGTTTGTCCAAGACCCAAGAGCTGTGACGCGCTGAGGGCTTTAATGTCCGTCACTCCAAATCTTTGTTGTGACGAGACAAAGAACCAAGGAACATACTTGGGGGGCTCAAAAATCAGTGCAGATGGTGACCGCAGCCATGAAATTAAAAGATGCTTGCTCCTTCAAAGAAAAGCTATGACAAACCTAGACAGCATATTAAGAAGCAGAGACATTACTTTGCCAACAAAGGTCTGTCTAGTCAAACCTATGGTTTTCCCAGTAGTCATGTATGGATGTGAGAGTTGGACCATAAAGAAAGCTGAGCACCGAAGAATTGATACTTTTGAACTGTGGTGTTGGAAAAGACTCTTGAGAGTCCCTTGGACTGCAAGGAGATCAAACCAGTCAATCCTAAAGGAAATCAGTCCTGAATATTAATTGGAAGGACTGATGCTGTAGCTGAAATTCCGATACTTTGGCCACCTGATTCGAAGAGCTGGCACATAGGAAAAGACCCTGATGCTGGGAAAGATTGAAGGCAGGAGGAGCAGGGGATGACAGAGGATGAGATGGTTGGATGGCATCACTGACTCCACGGACATGAGTTTGAGCAAGCTCCAGGAGTTGGTGATGGACTGGGAAGCCTGTGTGCTGGAGTCCATAGCGTTGCAAAGAGTTGGACACAACTGAGTGACTGAACTGAACTGGACTGAATGGGATTGTTCCTAGACTGACTCAACAGGATTCTTGCTGAAGGCAAGCCAGGGTGATAAGATATTGAGGGTGGGGGATGAGGAATTTGATCAGATATCAAGGGTGCCAGATTTTCCACTAAACTGACCCAGCAGGATTCTTGCTAAAACTGGACCAGTGTCTCAAGGACAGAGCCTGGGGTCAGGGCCTTGAGAGTTTAGAGGAGCCAGACTAGAGTTAGGTTAAGAAGAGAGTCTTTGTCACCCATTCAGATAAAAGCTGACCTCTTTCAAGCCCATTTTATAGATTATGAATCTGAGGGGAAGAGGAGCTAAAGGACTTACCCACACTGAACAGACACTACAAGGTGGCACAGACATGAAGTCCTCACTTGCTCAGAGACTACCAACTCAGAATGTGGTGAAACTACACACCACAGGGTCTTGAAGGGGAAGATGACTTCTAGGGATGGGATGAAAACACTTTCTCAAGGGAGATATGGCCCAACCAGACCTTGGACTTGAAATTCCAAGATAAACTCTTTCAGAGATAAATTCTTTTTTTAAGTAAAAATTTATTTTGGTGAGGGCAGTTTTAGAAAGTAACATTTCAGTTCAGTTCAGTCCAGGCACTCAGTCATGTTCGACTCTTTGCGACCCCATGAATCGCAGCACACCAGGCCTCCCTGTCCATCACCAACTCCTGGAGTTCACTCAGACTCACGTCCATCAAGTCAGTGATGCCATCCAGCCATCTCATCCTCTGTTGTCCCCTTCTCCTCCTGCCCCCAATCCCTCCCAGCATCAGAGTCTTTTCCAACGAGTCAAGTCTTGGCATGAGGTGGCCAAAATACTGGAGTTTCAGCTTTAGCGTCATTCCTTCCAAAGAAATCCCAGGATTGATCTCCTTCAGAATGGACTGGTTGGATCTCCTTGCAGTCCAAGGGACTCTCAAGTCTTCTCCAACACCACAGTTCAAAAGCATCAATTCTTCGGTGCTCAGCCTTCTTCACAGTCCAACTCTCACATCCATACATGACCACTGGAAAAACCATAGCCTTGACTAGTTAGTATGACCATAATTTCATAGGAGAAATGACAGTTTTCATAATGAGATGATATTTTTACACCAAAAAATATTAGATTTAATCTTTAAAGGACAGATTTTTTAAAATATTAAATACATTTAGCTTAAAAAACATTTTTTTTACTATGTGTTTTCCTCTTATTTCCCCAAAGAGCAGTAAAATTTGTGATCAAATGCTCCTATGAGGCTCAAGCTCTCTGCTTTAGACCCCTAACTAACAGGGGCTCTGACTGCCTGCTGCACTCTGCAAGGTGCCATCACCAAGTAAGCATTTGATAAATGTTCTTTGATGATAAAAATGATGAGGACAGAATGGATTTATAATATTTATTACAGTTGGGAAACTACATGCTAGAAGTACAGAGGACTTAAATTGCTTTTCCAAGGTCACATAACCAGTTATAAAAAGAGATGGTGCTGGAATTGAAGTCTTCTATCTCCTGGTTCAGAATCCTTTTTCCCTTACACCACACTGACGTTGATAAAGGAAGTGTAATAGGATGTCTCTTATTTGCTTGAGGGAACGTATTAACTTACCCAGGCAAGAAAGCGATGATGGAATCAAACATCAGGACTTATTATAAGATATAAAGATAATATCAACCCCAGAGATCTCAGGAAATTTGGAGATGTTAGGTTCAAGCGGCATGAAGTCAGCATAAGGAGGAGTGGAGACTTGGGGGAGGGAATGAGGAATGTTTTCCTATGATAAAACACAACTGTTGGAGTGGCCAGGCTGCACTTACGCAGATGCTTATCAATTTCTGGAGTTCCAAACTGGCAAGGCTTGTTAGACAGGCTTTAGATTGAGAGTAAAGGGGGAAGGAGCCTCCATTTAACTTAGGTATCACCAAACATATTTATGCTGTAGTATATTAGGCTAAGAGTGTCCGTAGACAATAACATTGAAAAATTAAGCTTTGGTGTGTGTGCACATTGATGAAGTATTATAGTTATATTTCTGGTATATTAGAATGTGGAGTAACCACACTGTAGTACCTTAGATGAGTTTATGCAAGAAAAGGAAGAGGAAGTGAATTTACCATGACAAACGGTTTGAAGTAACTCATGGTGAAAACCAAAAGACTTCCTACCACCAAAATCTGTTATACAAAGTGAACCAGGTAAGTAACACAATGATATTTTTAAATTTTATTGTATGAAAGTTTCTGCAGCAATATGTACTGTGTTACGGGCACTGACAGTTGTATAAGATTTGAATCCTCTGAGCTGTTGAGCATTTGTCTTCAGAGCACTTTTCAGTTTCTAAGAATGTAACATGGGGCAGGAAGTAGAGAAATAAACCAGAAGTAAGGTTTTCATGTGCCCAAGGAGGTCGCCGCAGAGATCTTATGAGATAAGCAGATGCATCTTTAGAACTACCTTCTGGGCTGCCTGCTCATAACTACCCTCCTTGGTCTGCCCAGCTGTACACACCTTCTGGGTGAAGTTACTCTCAGCCTCTGGGATATATTCAGGTTCAAATGCATTTCCATTCTCCTGCTGCTAACAGAGAAACCTATTTCCTGTTGGTTCCTAGCTTCCTTCTTCACATTTCATGGCATTCTCCATGAATTACCTCATCCTAATTTAATTGGCCAGCAGGTTCTCCCTTGTAAAGCATCCTAGTTTAGCCGCTAGGTGCTTCAGATGTAAGGATGTTGCTGCTGCTGCAACTGATGTGAAGTCGTTTCAGACGTGTCCGACTCTGTGAGACCCCATAGACTGCAGCCTACCAGGCTCCTCCATCCATGGGACTTCCCAGGCAAGAGTACTGGAGTGGGTTGCCGTTTCCTTCTCCAATGCGTGAAAGTGAAAAGCGAAAGTGAAGTCACTCAGTTGTGTCTGACTCTTTGCAACCCCATGGACTGCAGCCTATCAGGCTCCTCCATCCATGGGACTTTCCAGGCAAGAGTACTGGAGTGGGTTGCCATTGCCTTCTCCGAAGAATGTTGCAATACAACGCAAATCAGTTCTGAGTCCAAAGTATCCTTGATACTTTTTTAAGACTGGGTTTTGGGTATTTCGTTTGTTTGTTTGTGGTGCTCAGCCCATTAGATGTGCTCATTATGGAGATTTTTCTGATTATTTCTGGGATTGAAATACTTGCCTCTTCCACATCTTGCTTAGGTGTGGTTTCTGGAAGCGTGTGTGTATGCATGGTCAGTCATAACCAACTCTTTGTGACCCCATGGACTATAGCCCACCAGGCTCCTCTGTCCATGGGATTTTCTAGGCAAGAATACTGGACTGGGTTGCCATTTCCTCCTCCAGGGAATCTTCCTGACCCAGGGATCGAACCCACAGCCTTTGTGTCTCCTACACTGAGCAGGCGGATTCTTTACCAACTGCGCCACCAGAGAAACACCAGTTTCTGGGAAAATTGGTGTTAAAAGTGGGAAAACAGTAGTCACCGGAAGGGGTGGAAAGAGGAGAAATGGAGAGTAGCCCTGGCTAGGACTGCCACACATTGGGATGCAATGGTGACCATGGAGGTGTGGGTTGCATGATAACTGATTCCTTCTTCAGTGGGGCACAATACACCTTGTTCACCAGCTCAGCCTTATTCATTTAAGAGTAATCAGCTGGTTCACTGATCATGGCAGTGTAATGACATCCAAATTCAGAAGAGTCCTACAACTTTTTAACATGAGGAAAACACTAATTAGAACAGGATACTATATTTTGGCTGACTAATTAACTAGTAGAAGGTATAGAACAGGCATTCTCATACAGCACTGGTGGTACAAGCTCCTGAAAATTTTGACAAGGTGGATCCATCATGTATTCATTTGCTAGGGCTGTCATAACAAGCTACCACAGACTGGATAGCTTAAACAACAGAAATTTATTTTCTCACCGTGCTGGAGGCTATAGCAGTCCAAGTTCAAGGTGTAGGCAGGAGCAGTTTCTTCTGAGGCCTCTCTTCTTGGCTTGTAGATGACCATTTTTTTTTTTCTGTCTTCATGTCTTCCTTTTGTACATATATGTATCCAGACTTTCTCTTCTTATAAGGACACAGGCCATATTGGGTTAGGGACTATTTTAAGGACCTTGTTGAAACTTAAATTTACATCTTTAAAACCCTTCAAGTATAGTAATATTCTAAGATTACTGGGGCATAGAACTTAAACAAGTAAACTTTTAAAAAGGACACTTAGTTTAAAAAGGATACTTTACTGAGTTTTAAGAAGTTATACTAAAGAAGTAAACATACTTCTTTGAATTATAGGATAATATATTACCTTTTTACAACCTGCTGTTCTTACCCATTATATATTTTGAACGTATAAATACATGTATACCATCACTTTTAATCACTATATAATATTCTGTCATATACACACATCATAATTTATTTNGTAAACACCAAGAAGTATTATTCTTATCATACCCACCTTTCTTCATAGCTAACTCTTTTTATTAGTTCCTTATGTAGCCTTCCAGTGTTTTCTTATGCAAATAAAAAAATGTAAATATACATTCTTATTTCCCCTGCTTTTTTATACGAAAGGGAACAAACTGTTTACCCTGCTCTTCATCTTAGCTCTGCATCTTACTTTTTTTTTTTTACTTAATATATTTCTAGAGCGTCACCATTATCGGTACCACAAAAACATCCTCATTTTCTCCTACAGGCACAAAATATACAATTGTGTGGATGAACCATAGTTTCTTTAACCAGTGTCCTCTATAGAAGGCTGCTTCTCATCTTTTATAAATACAAAGAGAAGGGCAAAGAATAAACTTAAACATATGTTACTTCCAACAAGTACAGGTGTATTGCTAAGATAAATTCCTAGGAGTGGGATTTCTGAGTTAAACTGCATTTGTAATTTTGACAGACACTACCAAGTTGCCCTGTATAGGTGCTGCACTATTTTGCAATCTCATCAACAGTGGGCAGTGACTAATTCTACATAGCCTCCCATAGGATGACTTGCAAACTTTCGAATGTTTATCACTATCAAATGCCTCATTTTTGACCATTTAAGTTGTTTCCACTTTTGTTACACTTGACAATACTAAAATTAATATTCTTACAGCTATCTGGCACATAATGCTCATTTGTGTCCAACTGTTTGTGATAACATGGACTGTAGCCCACCGGACTCCTCTTTCCATGGGATTCTCCAGGTAAGAATACTGGAGTGGATTGCCATTCCCTTCTCAAGAGGATCTTCCCAACCCAGAGACAGAACCTGGGTCTTCTGCATTGCAGGCAGATTTTTTACCCTTCGAGCTAAAGGGAAGTCCTTCTTATAGCTATACCTTTCTCCATATTTTAATTATTTCCTTAAAATAAATTCCTCAAAGTTGATTATTTTTTTCCAGGAGTATCTGCATTTTTAGGGCTTTGATGTGTATAAACTATTTTGGGGATTCTTAAAGTCTCATGAATGTTTAAGCATGGACAGGAACATTCTCCACTCCTGTAACATAATCAATGCTCCAAGCTTATATACCTAATAAATAAAACTTAGAAAATCAGTTTTTTAAGCATTTAAAATTGATTCTAAACAACTAAAATGTCTCCAATAATTTAAATTTTAATCACAAATGTAATATAATATGAAAGATTACTTAGACTATTTCACATNTTAAACAGCAGTGATAATATTTAAAAGTTATACTTAATAATTTAAAATAGCACCATTAATTTAATTCATTGAAAAAATCAAACTCTATATTTGTTTCTGTACCTTCCTAAGGTTGCAATAATACAAATTTCTATACTTTCCCGGGATTTCATACTTTTATGGTAATTTTATGAGAGCCAAAAGTAAAGGAAAAAAGAAAAGAAAAAAAGACTGCTTTAGACCAGGCCTGAGTTGTCAACTTAGTTAACTTGTATCTTCCGAGATGATTCAAACTTAAATCATATCATCAGAATACCTTCCCACCCTTTTAAAAATAGATTGCCTTTTATTTATTTATTTAAAATATTTATTTTTAGCTACTTATTTGGCTGCACCAGGTCTTTGTTGTGGCACTTGGGACCTTTGATCTTCATTGCAGCATTAGAGTCTTTAGTTGCAGCGTGCAGACTCATAGTTACAGCTTGTGGAATCTAATCCCTTGAGGGATCAAATCCAGGCCTCCTGTATTGAGAGCACAGAGTCTTAGCCACTGGACTATCAGGGAAGTCTCATTAGAATTTCTTTTTTTAGAGCAGTTTTAAGTGCACAGCAAAACTGAAAGTATAAATAATTTCCATATATTCCCAGTCCCCCCCCCCCAACACACCCTCCTGCACTATCAACATCCCCCCCACCCCAGAGTGGTAAATTTGTTACAACTGTTGAATCTACATTGATACATCTTTATCATCCAAAAGTCCATAGTTTACTTTAGGGTTTACTCTTGGTGTTAGACATTCTGTGAGTTTGGACAAATTTATAATGACACATATCCACCATTATAATGTACAGAGTAGTTTTACTTCCCCCTAAATCCTCTATGATCTGCTTATTCATTTCTCCCTCTCCCTCTCACCTAACCTCTGGCAATTACTGATTCTTTTTTTGTCTCCATAGTTTCACCTTTTCCAGAAAGTCATGTAGTAGAAATCATAAAGATAGAGCATTTTCAGACTGGCTTCTTTCACTTAATAATATGCATTTAAGGTTCCTTCCTTTATAGTTTGATAGCTCATTTCTTTTTAACACTAATTAATATTCCACTGTCTAGTTTTACCACAGTTTATTTATCCATTCACCTACTGAAGGACATTTTTGTTGCTTCCAAGTTTTGGCAATTATAAATAAAGATCCTATAACACCTCTTCAGACTTTTGTATGGACACACATTTTCAATTCATTTGGATAAATATCAAGAAGCATAATTGCTCGATCATATGATAGGAACATGTTTAATTTGTAAGAAACCTACAATTTTCTTCCAAAGTGACTGTACCACTTGTGTTGCCACTACCAATGAACGAGAATTCCTGTTCTGCATCTTTGCCAGAATTTGGAGTTATCAGTGTTTTGGATTTTTAGCCATTCTAACAGTTATATGGCACATCTCATTGATGTTTTAATATGCATTTCTGCCGGGGGCTAGTGTGAGGAATCCTGCCCATGACAAGGTCATGAGGAAGGAAGCCTGACAAAATGCAAGGACATGATCAGGCTTCAGGGGTTCCCCCTGGAATTTCCTGAGCATCCACCCCCTAAGACCAGAATCTGCCTGCTTTTCCACTCTTTTGATATTCTCTGGAAAAAGTCAAATCAGGGCTTTAGTCATCTGCATTTGAAAGGGATGTTTCAGTTAAACCCCTCTGATAGCTCTCTAGCTTGCCTAAACAGGCTCCCCCGGACCTCTTACAGCTTGTGAACTGCTTACAGCCCCCCAACCTCGAGAGGCATAAAGCTTAAAGCATCTTAAAGATACAGAGCCTTTTCCAGAGAGTTAAAAATCATATTGGTGACAGGTTTTCATTGTTGACTCAATGATTGCTGCCAGGCCTCCATATTCTTTATCTTTTAGGCACCTGGGAGGATGTTAATCAATGTAAATAGGATATGGAAAAAGATATATAGTAGTTTTGATGTTAGCAACACTAGACTTTTGAGTTAATTACTTTTCTTTTGTTATAAATCACTGTACTCCTTTTACTTGTTATAAATTGCTGTATCTTTGCTATATAAGAATGTAACTTTATTTAGTGCTTTCTGAGAGTGGGACCAGACTTTGGGAAGATAAACACAAATAAGTCTTCTGGTTGACAAACCCTTATCAGAAAACAGGCTGTAAAATGTTAATTGGCCCTTTTGGCTGGAAGATGATGTAAATCACCTAAGACTTTTGTATACAATTAGGTATGCAGAAAGAAAAGCCTGGTTTTGATGAGTCTGGGCTGCTAATGCTGCATAACTTTGTATTACCCATTGATCTCCATGTACAATCAAAAAGGTATAAAAGGCCTTCCTAAACAGTAGAGGCTGGGCCAGTCATTGGAAGGACTGGTTTCCCCCGTGTCTCCTCTTTACTCTAATTTCAGGCTGAATTCCCATCTGGGGCGTGGAGGCTTGCCATGTCTACTTACTTGTTCTGGCTTCTAAGATCTGTAAGAGAGAGAGCCCAAGGTGGGGCACTCTCTGGTATTCAAATGGACACTGGTGGCCTAACGTAGATGGTGCAAGCTCCTTGTCTGGAACTTTATTGGCTTTCCATGTAAACCAAGTTATTCAGCCTCTTTTCTCCACATAATTTTCCTACTACACTATTTCTTCCTAATCTAATCTTATACTGATAAACAAATAAGTTT
Source organism: Redunca redunca (assembly GCA_006410935.1). Lineage (NCBI taxonomy): Eukaryota > Metazoa > Chordata > Mammalia > Artiodactyla > Bovidae > Redunca > Redunca redunca. The sequence continues at coordinate 201,060 of SJYQ01004278.1, forward strand.
TCCTCGCCTACACCATCCATGCTTTGAATATCCCTGGATCCGCCGGGGCTGGACCCCAGCACATTTCCCTAATGACATGGATCTTGAGCATCTTTTCGTATGATTACTTGTCATCTGTATGTCTTCTTGGGCAAGGTAAGTAACTACCTTTGTGTAGTTAGGTTTTACTCATATCAAGGGGAATTTTCATATCTACACTTTCACATGGATTTTAGCTTCCTGCAAGATGATCTCTTTTCCTGAAATGGTGTACAACTGACCCTTGAATAATGTGGGGTTAGAGGTGCTGACCCTCTGTGTATTTGAAAATCTGTGTATAACTTACAGATGGCGCTCTGTATCCGAGGTTTCTTTGTATCTTTGATTCCACATCTTTGGATTCAATTAATTGTGGATGGTGTGGTCCTGTAGTATTTACTATTGAAAAAACATCTGTGTATAAGTGGACCCATGGGGTCAAACTCATGTCATTCAAGTGTCAACTATGTTTTTTGGTTAGCTTGATCAGCGTCATATAAACAAGTATCATGTCCCCTATTAAGTATTAAGTCCTGGTCTTTAGCCCTATTGGGGAACTAGATAAGTCTTATTAGGTCTTTGAAGTAATAAGTCCTTTAAAGGTTAATTTCTACGGAGACAGAAATGGAGATTGTACTGCCCCTTGCCTCTTTGGAATATGTGGCTAATCCACCATCTTTCAACCCTCTCTTGGACTGTCTTTCCTCATTCTTCCTATCCTTGTAGAGTTACTCTTTTTTCCCCATTACTATGTGGCTATCTCATAGTTCTATGACATTTTTTCCCTTCTTAATCTAATAGAGAAAAAATGCATACCATGCTTTATTAAGCATAAGATGCTACAGTCAGCTGCTCCATTATTTTATATACCTTTGTATACTTTCCTTTATATAAGAAGGAAAAAACTAATTAAGCTATGACACATCCCTTAAAAAATCCTAAATCCTTGCATGACTTAGGAATCAGTTCAACTATCCTCTTATTGCTCCAAAACTATTACAAGTGATTTGGGAAGTTTTCCTGCCCTCGATTGTATTTCTTGTTGAGTAATAAGAATCTAAGAATCTTTTTGTATGTATCTTGGGCTTCCCAGGTGGCACGCTAGTGATAAAGAACCCATCTGCCATTGCAGGAGATATAAGAGATACAGGTTTGATCCCTCAGTCAGTATAATATAACTCGATCTGCTTGTGGGTATCTCTCTTTCTCAGTTTCCATAAAGTATTTGGTCGTTGCATTGAAAGAAAATATGAAAAATATGTTGACATTCCTCCAAATATGAAGCCTTCACTCATGTCAAAGGCACATTCCACTGCTCTGTTTCACTGTCTCTCTGTGTACACAATACCTCATTTCAGTGCCAAAATTACAGTAGAAACTTTTTAAAAGGCATTTCAAATGGTGGTTAAATTCAACCTGTAAAATACCAGCAATGCACATTACTCAACTGAAGTGAAAATGTTATAAACAGCTCTGACCAAGTATGAACATACAGCTCTTCACCAACTGCAACTGAAAAGGCCATCCACTGTAGAAGCACAATTTCAGACACATTAAAATCCAAAAAGAAACAAGGTATCTTAGAATCACAAATGTGTATATATAATTTATTAATTGTGATGTTTAACATAAAAAAAGACATCCACCAATGTCAACATTTTCCTACTTATTAAACTATATTTAGATACATTTATATACATTCAACTAAATATATTTAAATACATTTTAAAAATTAAGCATATTCCATTTAATTTGCAATATTTAGGTCACAATTTCCTTTTATACAATATATATAGATTTTTCTTTTTTGAGTACCATTATAGACTCATGGATTTTCATAGATCCAAATCTTTTCAGTTAGCCACAATTATCTTTTTTCATTTTTAAAGTTCAAATTGAAATAAGTTAACCAAGACTAACTTTAAGTTGGCTCCATTGTACTTCCAACATTGTAGTGATGATTTGAAAACATCCTTCCTTTCTGAAAACATTAAGATATATTAAGCCTATGTTAGTTTTCCTCCCTGTTGTAGGACATAGAATTAGCTACTTGTAATGGGTGACACCACCCTTATGGCAGAAAGTGAAGAGGAACTAAAAAGCCTCTTGATGAAAGTGAAAGAGGAGAGTGAAGAGGTTGGCTTAAAGCTCAACATTTAGAAAACGAAGATCATGGCATCTGGTCCCATCAGTTCATGGGAAATAGATGGGGAAACAGTGGAAACAGTGTCAAACTTTACTTTTTTGGGCTCCAAAATCACTGCAGGTGGTGACTGCAGCCATGAAATTAAAAGACGCTTACTCCTTGGAAGGAAAGTTATGACCAACCCAGATAGCATATTGAAAAGCAGAGACATTACTTTGCCAACAAAGGTCCATCTAGTCAAGGCTATGGTTTTTCCAGTGGTCATGTATGGATGTGAGAGTTGGACTGTGAAGAAAGCTGAGCCCCGAAGAATTGTTGCTTTTGAACTGTGGTGTTGAAGAAGACTTGAGAATCCCTTGGACTGCAAGGAGATCCAACCAGTCCATTCTAAAGGAGATCAGCCCTGGGTGTTCTTTGGAAGGAATGATGCTAAAGCTGAAACTCCAGTACTTTGGCCACCTCATGCAAAGAGTTGATTCATTGGAAAAGACTCTGATGCTGGGAGGGATTGAGGGCAGGAGGGGAAGGGGACAACAGAGGATATGGACATGGGTTTGGGTAAACTCCAGGAGTTGGTAATGGACAGGGAGGCCTGGCGTGCTGCGATTCATGGGGTTGCAAAGAGTCAGACACGACTGAGCAACTGAACTGAACTGAACTGAATGGGTGCTAAAATTAAACACTAAAATCTGGGCACACGCTCAAGTTACAACTTGTATCATTTCATGTTGTCCTGGTGTAGGGAAGATGATAACACTGCTAGGCCACCTTAGTTCAGAGCTGGAAAAGATATTTCTCTAAAAAATCTTGAGTTTATATGGATTTACCCACCTTAACAGTATTATTCCAATCTAACTCTAAACCCTTCAAAATTCTGCCCTAATATACAAAATTTTAATTTGTTTTCTATACAACAAACTTAAAAGTTTAACCCCCTCACTTCACCATAATTTTATCATCCTCTCTTTTATAATCCTTATTTAGCTCATGAGTCGCGAGTTTGTAGTAATTCTATTGACATGACTAAATTTCCTCTAAGAAATTTTGTATGAACTTTCACTCTCCACACTCATGCTCATAGCAGCATCATTCACAACAGGCAAAAGGAGGAAGCAACCCCAGGATCCACTGACAGATGAATGTATAAACAAAATGCGGTATATACATAAAATGGTATATTATTCAGCCTCTAAAATAAGGAAATACTGATATGTCACAACAGTGAATCTTAAGGACATTATGCTATCCTTGTCAAAACAAAATGCGGTATATACATTAAATGGTATATTATTCAGCCTCTAAAATAAGGAAATACTGATATGTCACAACAGTGAATCTTAAGGACATTATGCTATCCTTATCAAAAGGATAAGTACTGTATGAATCCACTTATATGAGTTACTTAAATTAGTCAAATTCATAGAGCTAGACGGTAGAATAAACTCTCTGAGACTCCATGGCCAATCTCCTCTGTCCACAGAATTTTCCATGCAAGAATACTGGAACAGGTTGCCATTTCCTACTCCAGAGGATCTTCCCAATCCAGGGATTGAAACTGTGTGTCTTGTTTCTCCTGCTTGGCAGGCAGACGCTTTACACCTGGCGCCACCTGGGAAGTCCTATGTGAGTTACCTAAATTAATCGAATTCATAGAGCCAGACAGTAGAATGGTGGATGCCAGGGGCTGGGGGGAATGGAGAGTTGTTGTTTGATGGGTATGAGTGTGTGTTTCAGTTGCTCAGTCATGTCCAACTCTGTGACTGCATGGAGTGTAGCCCACCAGGCTCCTCTGTCCATGGGATTCTCCAGGCAAGAATACTGGAGTGGGTTGCCATGCCCTTCTCCAGGGGATCTTCCTGACCCAGGGACAAAAACCAGGTCTCCTGCATTGCAGGCAGATTCTTTACCATTTGAGCTACCCAGGAAGCCCCTTGATTGGTATAGAGTTTTAGTTTTGCAAAATAAAGTGTTCTTGAGGTTGGTTATGCAACAGTGTAAATGTACTTAACATTATTAAAACTTACACTTAAAAATAGTTAAGACAGTATATTTTATGTTAAGTATATCTTACCACAGTTAAGATGTTTTTAAAATTTACACTTTCAGCAGTAGCATATGAGAGCAACCATGTCGCCTAAAATTACTTTTATAATGGAAAAAGCACTAGCTTTACTTCTCTAAGTTTTAGTGGAGTTGATTGAAAGGTTAACAATATTAATAACATATCAAATAGCTCTTTTAGTAAATTTTACACAACCCATTGTGTGACAGCTTCCCCCCACCCCCACCCTCCATCTTAGACTTGCTTTGTTTGAAATATTAACAAAACCTCAGGTATTTTTGTTCACAGATATTCTGTACGATGAAGACATGAAAACACCAACACTCATATTCCATGCGGAGAAGGCAATGGCACCCCATTCCAGTACTCTTGCCTGGAAAATCCCATGGATGGAGGAGTCTGGTGGGCTGCCGTCTGCAGGGTCGCATAGAGTCGGACACGAATGAAGCGACTTAGCAGCAGCAGCAGAACCTTTTCAAGAGATTAGGCTCTGAAACTTCCCGATTCTGAATTTGCAAGATAACCTTTCCCCAGATCAAAAACTTTTCCCACAACAAAGAGTACCTCTGGATCTACCGCTCTGGTAGATTGGGTGCACCGCCCCTAACACGTATCTACAGGAAGACCCACTGTCCGAGGGCTCCTTCCAGCTTCAGAGTGACTTTGGGTTTCACGTCTCAAGGCTCAGAAAGACCCTACCCCTGGGAACTTTTGAGTTCCGAGTGACCCTGGCATGATTTTGTGGGCTAGCCTAGAAAACTAATCTAAAAGATACAGATGCACATGACTAACATAACACTACTTTTAAGAGAAATAGTTCCAAGTGGCAAACATCTTAGTTATAGACACCCTTTAAAAAAAGAAAGAAAATTTATATTGTTTTAAAAATTAATTTAGGTATATGACCCTTTCATTAGAAACGTACTGAATGGACAGGACTTGATTCTTATTTTTCAATAATTTGTAATATATAATTCGGGGGAGGCAATGGCACCCCACAGATGCTGGCACTATGAGAGCATGCTTCGTTCATTTTAATCTGTCACTTCAATTCCTTAACCTAAGAAATATACTGTAAATTCACTTTAAAATTGATTAATAGGTAAATGAATAGTAAAGACTTTAAGTTGTTATCAGAAAAGAACTAAAATAGACAAACATTTTCTTTTGTAGATTGGAAGATAAATTTACTAGGGTCAGATTTTTCTGATCCTGCAGGATTTTAGAGACCATGTGCAATCATTTCTCATTTCCATTCTTCAGTCAATCAGACCTACTTCTGGTACATCTTTGGATCCTGGTCTAACTTTCCATTCTCATCACCGCCAACCCAACCACCAACTCTATCCAGACCAGCTGTCTCACAACCTGCTAATTGAATAGTTTTAATGGCCCTTTTATATATCCTATCCAAACCCACTCCAATCCTCTACTTTGGCACATTCATTTTAGGACCTTTGCATTGCTGTCTTAAATATGCTGATTTTTATATTGAAAATTATCCTACTCATCATAAGATGTAAATATTTTATGTATTTTTTTGCAATTGAAATGCTGGAACTATGTTGATCCATTGCTATTTCTTAAATGGTGCCTCTGAGCAGAAAAGTTTCATGTTTTAATTAATTGAGCTGACACCTTTATAGCACATTAATTGAGCTTATACATTTATATCACACATTAAATATGCACATTGAATACATTTATAATCTTCTTCCAGTTGGCCAGCCCATGTCCTTTGCATTTCACTCTTTTCTTCTTTACCTATAATTGTAGGACATAGATGAATACTTTTGTTGGGTAAATGCCTGGATTTAAGCTACAATTAGGGCTTCATAAGTGGCGCTTGTGGTAAAGAACCCACATGCCAATGCAAGAGACATAAGAGCCACAGGTTCAGTCCCTGGATCAGGAAGATTTCCCCTGGAGGAGGCAATGGCAACCTACTCTAGTATTCTTGCCTGGAGAATCCCATGGACAGAGGAGCCTAGTGGGCTATAGCCCATAGCGTCGAAAGAGTCAGAAACAACTGAAGTGACTTAGCATGCAGGCATGTAAGCTATGATTAAGAGGAGAAAAGCCATCTCCTCTTTACAAGTTGCTTAAGTAAACATTTATTGAACATCTGCCCTAGGCCAGACAGGATGCTAGGTATTGAGGACACAAAAAATGGATATATCGTGTCTATTCTACTCAGAAGATACTTTGGTGCTGTGGCTCTCATAGCTTAGTGTTCTTAGAAGACCTGTCTGAGAGTATTAGTTGAAGTGTGGATTCTGGAGTTCTCACTTCCCCAGGTTTTAAGTTTGGGTTGGTCCCAGGAATTTGCATTTTAATAAATCTTCCCAGTGATTCTGATGCAAGTAGTACATTGATAAAACTTCTAAATACCATATTAAACCCTATTGAATGTTGAATATTTGTGCCTGTAGTTCTGGATTGTTATCACAAAGTTTTTTGTTTTTTTAAAGATGTTATTTAAGGGAAAATGTTTAACCAGTTTCCTTTCCATTAATGCTTTTTCTCTGTCACTTTTAACTAAGAAATCTTCTCATATTCTGAGATTACCAGTTAAGTATGAGAAGATTTAAAGTATGAGTACTTTGCTAAAAATCTAGACACTTAACATATATCTTCTCTTTTCCTTCCTCCCATTAAACCATAAAATTAAAAACTTTATAACACTATTATGGTATCACTTTGTAAAAGTTCAGATTTCAGGTTTGCTACTCTGAATCAGTTTTTTTTCTACAGATACTTTTCCTGCAAGTAGGATTTCCTGCTTCCAGGAAGAAAGGAACAGTTAGTTTTTTCTAGTCCAACTAAAGACCCAAATTAGGATTTACTTGAGATGCAAATTCTAGCCATATGCCCACTGCTTTGAAAGAGACTATGAAACTAAGTCTTAACAAAGCAAAATATTAAATAGTCTCACCAAGTGAAATTTTAGAGCCGTATTCACATACACATAATTTGGGTTTTTTTCACTAATGCTTAAATTCGATCAGGCAGAGTCCCCCCCACCCCTGTACCATAATTCCAGTCTTAAATTTTTTTTTCCAACTCTTTGTGAAATCTTTCTTAAAACAAAACTGATAATGACCTCCATCCTTGCATACCTTTTCTGTATTTCAGTTGCTAGCTGCTTAGTCTTTTAAAACTGATTAAAGGGATGCCTTAGCTCTCTATACAGAGAAGAAATCCATTCCCCCGACCTTACTACAAACTCTGTCCATGCATCTGAGGAGATAATATATACATACACATATACATGTACATATACATGGAAGTCCTCTGTACATATATACATATATATAAATTGACAGTTACTTAGCTGTCACATATTATATATATGGTTATATGTATAATACTGGCATATACATGTCAATTTTTGAGACCATCAAACAAATCTTCCTGGATTTGATGTTTTCCAATAAGGAGGATACCTGTCCACATTACATTTAAATAAAGCAGAACAGTCCCACCACATCTCACTTAGAGCAGCTACAATGCCTTTGGGCCGATTTAGTTCTCAACAGAGTCTTACAAGATCAATCACTGTTTGTTGTTTCTCTATATGCTCAACGAAAAAGAGATCTAAGAAGATAGATCACACACACAAAAAAGTGTATTATTCAGGGACTATACATGTAATTTTTGGAGCAAAACATGAAGACATATTTAATTATTGTCCTCTGGAAAATGATATATATTTAACTATAGAGCTAGCTCAGATACTGTTCTCTTCTTAATGTCTGAGATTATCTGCAAGGAGATCCAACCAGTCCATTCTAAAGGAGATCAACCCTGGGATTTCTTTGGAAGGAATGATGCTAAAACTGAAACTCCAGGTACTTTGGCCACCTCATGTGAAGAGTTGACTCATTGGAAAAGACTTTGATGCTGGGAGGGATTGGGGGCCGGAGAAGAAGGGGACAACAGAGGATGAGATGGCTGGATGGCATCACGGACTCGACGGACGCGAGTCTGAGTGAACTCTGGGAGTTGGTGATAGACAGGGAGGCCTGGCGTGCTGTGATTCCTGGGGTCGCAAAGAGTCGGACACAACTGAGGGACCAAACTGAACTGAACTGAGATTATCTTGTTGGAAAAAGGGTTTTGGGGGTTGTGAAGGGTATTTCATGTCTGTAATGGCTGGAAGAATTTCACTAGTTCCATGTCTACTGACAGCAAATATATAAAAATGCATCTCAGAAATGTTGCTGCTGACTCCACTTGCCAGCCACAGACGTTCTGCATTTTGAACTGATTGAGGAAAAGGGTGTGTTAGAAAAGGAGCAAGGATGAGTAGAATGATGATTCAGATAGTGGTTGCCAAGAGCCTTGTACTTCAATCCTCCCTGATTTTTTCCTCTTAATAGAAAACGAATACAATGACTTTCATTTCAAAATTTTATTCAAATTTTATTTCCCTGTACTTTTTTTTTTCTCAATCCCCTAAATGTTGTTTATTCCATAATAAAGACTGGAACCTAAAATTACATAATGAATGATAAACTTTGTGTCATGTGTGGGGGGAAAAAAAAGCACAGGATTTCATAAGATTCCTTTACATCCCACTCTTGCAGTCAGCTTATTTTTGCAAGTAGGAAAGACTGGAGCACAGGGCCCTGTTGAAGACTGCGGCACAGAGTTGCTGTGTATAGTTGTGTAGGTTGTACAGTTTACAACTTGCACAATCATATATGGCAGCCCTAGTAGAAGAGGCTCATTTTCCTGCATTTCCTGAGCATTGTGTTTGCAGACTAGAATGAACAGAAACTAAAGAAATACATTTCATCAATAGAGATCCCCAACTATGTCCACCCCAAACTGGCATGCAAACCATTTGCTTTTAGCACAAGAGGGAAAAAAGATCCAGACATGCCACAACCAGGGCAACTGCATTATTAAAACAATAAATAAATAATAAACAAAAATTTTAAAGTCACCATGGAGATGTATTTTATGTTATTGAAGACATAAGGGTTTTGGTTAGGATTATGAAGTGGTAGTGAGTCCATTCCACCTAAATTAGGCCTTTTGTCACTGCCTGTATTAATTTTCAAGCATGGCTACTAGCTCCATGTACTTGATTCATCTTAGCATATGGTTGAGCTCACAGATTTCCTTCTTTTGCCAAATGTGTGGTTACCAATACTGTACAAGTTTATACCTGAGCAGAATGTGTTAAAGAGCAACTTTAAACAAAATTTCTCATAACGATTTAAATTGGCTTTATTATTAAGCAAGGAAAATTAGCAGGCTTTACATCTTAATCATCCTATAAATTTTGTAACTAAAAACTAATGAGATCATGCGTTAAAGTCTTATTGATCCATTAGGCAACTAATTCCAAATCTGAGTATAATAGCATAGAAACATACTCAAGTAACAAATAACATCCTGCATCATAAATTCTTTGTTTTGTGAACAGGTTCAAAACCAGCCTTATGAATGGCTAGGACAATAGCCATAAAGATGTTGGAATTTAAAACATGTTTCCTGATATTGTCTTAAGCTTCTCTAGCATCGTGGCCATAACCCCTTAAAGTTCAATGTTACAGATTGGTTTCTTTTGTTACCAAAAGCTGTTCAAAATCCAGATGTCTTTTGGAGGCTTGCCACTTGTGTTATGAAACTAATTAATAATAGTAATAGTAATAGTTGTGTTATGAAACTAATTAATAATAATAATAGTAATACTGTTTGTATGTGTATTTAGAGCAAAAATTCTAGAAATGTATTCTGGATTATAAAGGATTCTATGGACAAATGAGATTAGAAAATGTGGGGCTGAAGTCAACTGACTTCTGTTCTGAAATTTTGAAGATGCCAGTGTGCATTGGGAATGTTTGGTGAAGATTCTAGCATGCAGGATTCCCCCAGCTTATTTTTTTTTTTCTTTTTTAATTGAAGTATAGCTGATTTTCAGTGTTGTGTTAGTTTCAGGTGTACAGCAAAATGATTCAGTTATATAATTGCACCGTTGCATGCGTGCTCAGTCATGTCTTACTCTCCGCGACCCCATGGACTGTAGCCAGCCAGGCTCCTCTGTCCATGGAATTTTCCAGGCAAGAATACTGGAGCGGGTTGCCATTTCCTACTCCAGGAGATTCTGACCCAGGGATCAAACCCTCATCTCTCGTGTCTCTTGCATTGATAGGTGGATTCTTTACCGTTATGCCACCCAGGAAGCCCCTCAGTTATATATATTTTCCTTTTCAGATTCTTTTCCCTTGTAGGTTACTACAAAGTAGTAAACAGAGTTCCTTGTGCTATACAGTAGATCCTTGTTGATTATTTTATGTATAGTAGTGTGTATATGTTAATCCCAAACTCCTAATTTATCCTTCCTATTGCTTTCCCCCTATGGTTACCATGTTTGTTTTCTATGTCCCTGGGTCTATTTCTGGGGTTTAGTTTTCAGTGAGAGGAGTAAAAGAATTTAAAACTTATTTCTCTTTTGCTTCGTCTTGTGGCCCTCTCTTGGTTGCTGTGAGATGGCTGATGATGACCTTCATCTAAGCAGGCTAAGTGAACTCAGGGTGTAGCTCAGGAGAAAGGACACTTCAGGTAGGCATCTCTGGCCAGCTTCAGTTCTGACTCAGGAGAACGGCACTGTCCTTACAATTTCTTCCCGCAATGGACGTGGAGGTAAATTTGGAAGGCCTTAGGAAGTGCTTCTTGTTAGAGGATTCATGAGGGTCCCAAGGGCAGAACTAGGTTTGATGGAGCTTGAAAATTACCCAGTTTGGAGATTGGGGAACTTGATAAGAGAAAGAATATAAAATTAGAAGCAAAAATGACTATTTAAAATGAGGAAAGGAATTATAACAAATTAAAATTTTAAAACTGTCAAGTACTGTGAATGTTACAAGACCCAGAAAAACAACGCAAATTTTATTAACTGCCTGACACACATCTCTTTTTAAAAAATATTTTTTGCTGTATTCTTGTTGTTTGCCTCTTCATATGAAGATTTCAGATTCTGAAATAACATTTTGTGTAGAATAAAAAGCTAATCCAGAGGAATTCCCTGGTTGTCCAGTGGTTAAGATTCTGTGCTTTCTATGCAGGGGGCATGAGTCTGATCCCTGGTCAGGGAACTAAGATCCTGTACGCTACAGGCAGCCAAAGAAATAAATAACAGTCCTTGCCTCACTGACCCTTAATAAAAACAAAAAGCTAATCCAAGCTTTCCTCTAGCAAATTTGAAATTTTTTTCATTACTGGTCAATTAGAAAAGTTTCTTTCAGCATTATAACTTATTGGAAATAGTGTGTAGCATTTTAGGAATTATTTGCAAAGTTTCGACTTTAGAGCATTTCAAGCTTTCTGTTAGTGATTAATCTAAGTAATCTTTGAGTTGAAGACGCTCGTTGAACAGTTTGGCACCAGCATCCTATTGTAGTAAGCTAATAATGACCTTTATGTTGAGCAAGATGAGTTAACACAGTGGGCAGTAGGCATATTCCTGAAAATGATTCTTACATTCTGATGACTGGTGGTAACTCCACTATACACAGAATCACCCGTGAACCCCCTTAAAATAACTCACTAAATCCAAACTGATTGTACCCTCAATTTAGCCTCCTCTTAGCTTGATCCTCCAAATATCCATGGCCACTCCAACAAAGCTCACCTTGTGTCCTAAGAGTGGGAAAGTCAGAGCAGAAAAGAACAGTAGTATTAATTAATTGCAAACTTCATTGTGCAATTCTACAAAAATGTATGACCTCATGAACATTATTTCCAAAAGTTCTTCTAGGGTCTTAGAGGGGTCCATATAAGTACAGGAAGCTGAAGTTGAAGCTCCATTAGCATCAGGGTAAATTTCCCTCTGAGTTTCACACCCTTTCTTACCCAAGACCCTCCAGTTAGATAGTCAATACTTTGACTTGGAACAGTTTACTATGCATAAATCTAAATCCTATAGAAATGAAGAGTGTGGGGACTTCCCTGGTGGTCCAGTGGTTAAGACTCTGCATTCCTAATGCAGGGGGCCTGGGTTCAGTTCCTGGTCAGGGAACTAGATCCCACATGCTGAAATGAAGATTGAAGATCTCTCATGCCACACTAAGATCCAGTGCAGCGAAATAAATAAATAAGTAAATATTTAAAAAAAAAAAAGAAAGAAATGAAGAGTGTGGCAATATGCCAGCTAAACAGTACATCTCACAGCTTTCCTTGCAGTTTGGGGTGGCAATCTGAGACAAATTCTAGTCAATGAAAACTTAGTGAAAAGTCACTGATTTGAGGCGTCTGATAAATCTCTTTCCAAGTTTTTGCTGGCATATGCCTTTTGCCCTGTCATTTTCTTCTTGCTTGGAACTCAGGTGCAATGCTGGATGTCAAGCAGCCATCTTGTGACCACAAAATAAAAACATGAGGGCAAAAACTATATGCTAAGACGGAGGTGCAGAAAGATATAAGGTGCCAAGCTTCAAGTCACTCTCTACCTTCAAACTCACTGGTAAATAAATTAAAAAATTGATCATGTTTTCTGTTATTTGCTGTAGAGTGCAATCTTGAATTAAAATGCTTCCCTTTATGTTGATTTGAATTAAGGATCCAGGAGACAGAATTTCTTTTGCAAATCTCCGTGGGACTTTGAACATTTTAAAAATTGGTTGCCTATGCAATGAAAATTGCATGTTTCCACAAGTCTTTCTCATGGTTCTTGTTGACATTTCATTTATTTATTTTTTCATTGACATTTAAAGTCAGGAAACATTTGAAGTTTTAAAGTTATACTATCAATGTTGATTTTTCAACTTTATTTAAATTCCCTAAATGTTATCTGGTTACATGGAAATCTAACTTAGTATGTGGTATTGATTTAAGATGATTTTCATGATTGACTTGTATTTCATTTACCTTTATTTTGTCTTTCTGTAAAACGGAAATAATTGCTGGTTCCCACTAAACATAAGTGAGGTAAATGCGTTTGTTGTCATTCTTTGTATATTCTCAGTAAAGTATTAAACATTACTTCTATGAGGTATTTTGCTTTGGCTTTCATGTGCATATTAGGATCTTGAAAAATAATATTTTAAGTGTGTCCAGAATTATTGCTTAAGTTAACAGACTTAAGACTTGTCAGAATAATACATTAAAATTAATTGTATTTTTGCTGCAAGCCTACCAGATATTCTTCACCTAAATCAGACACAGGGATAAATGAGTTTCACTTGACCTTTGCACCATGCTTAAGTGCTCCTTATAATTCAGTGATATCCATTTTTATATTTCATGTTATGCATATGGATGGTTCCTGCTTCTCACCCTGTGACTTTGCAATTCAGTACAGAGTTCACAATATGTTATATAATCCTCTTAGTGGAAGTTTCCTCTTGTTGTAGAATATCCATTGTAGAATACTGGTAAATTATTAAATCTCTACTTATAGTAAATTACTTTTTCATTCAACAAATATTTAATGAGTACCTCTATAGAATAGAATGGTTTTAGGTGCTGGGGACGCAGTATAAATAAAGCTGACAAGGTTCTTGCTCCCATGAAGTTGACATTTTAGCAGAAGCAAGCAATAAACAATGTTGTTTTAAAACTTGGAATGAACCTAGGAAATGGTGGTGAGCTGGTTACCTAAAAATCATAATTAGAGGATCCCAAAATCCAGCAGTTCAACAAATATGTCCCATTTGGCTGAAATGGTCTTGTACCTCCTTCTTACACTTCAACTCATGGCACTGGCACAGTTCTTATAAAAACTGTTAATGCTGATAACTCTTGTCATGAGTAACTTTGAAAAGGACTTGTGAAAATATCGTAGACTCTCAACTGTATTGAATCACAGAATGCTAAAATTGAAACGGAGTTTACATATAATGTAGAAACTCTATTATCTGCTATCTGAATTATCAGCTCAAACAATAGAGGACCTTGAACCCTGAAGGAATGGCATTATCAGGAATACATGATCAGAAATACATTATCCAGGCCAAGATGTCTATTTCCTAGAATGGTGCCAAATTGGGGAGGTTCTTTGAGGTGGATGCCAAAATATGACGGAGACTGCAAGAGATGAGCAGATTGTTGGAAGAAAGTATTGAAGATGAACTTTAATTTTTTTTCCTGCTGTTTTGATTAGAATTAACCTTAACTGAACCAACCAAAAGCAGAAAAAGAAATAATTGAATTTAAGGACTTTATTCTCTAATCATTTACTTTTCATCAGTTATATGAGAGAAATATAGAAGTGACTATGAAAGGTGATTACAGAGTAGTGGACTGATTATTTAAGGCCACATAACCTACAAACTATAAGTATTCCTGCCCCTATTCCTTCGTGGTTTCAGTTCAGAGTGACGTTTATTGCTAGGCTTTCCAGGTCAATGGGAAGTCAAAAAGTGAAAAAAAGAAAAGTCAGCTTCTTAATGGAGTCTCTGTGGGCAGTGGTAGGATATGTTTTTCCTTCCAGTGTTATTGAGATTTAATTGACATATAGCAGTGTATAAGTTTTAGGCATAGAGCATAATGATTTGACTTACATACGCCATGAAAGGATTTCCACAGTAAGTTTAGGGAACACGGGCAGGATAATTCTTTGTTGCGTAGGACAGTCCTGCACAGAGTAGGATGTTTAGCATCTCTGGCTCCTGGCCACGAAATGACAGGGACACCGCCACCGCCCCACCACCCCAGATCACTAGGATAATCAAAAATTTCCCCAAACACGCCTACAAGGAAGGGGAGCTGTATTATTTTCCCGATTGAAAACCAGTGGTAGTCGGGAAAAGATTCAAAGTGAAATCCCTGGATGTGGAACCAGGGACCCCAAGGGCCAACTGGGCCAACGTGCTATACAATTTTATATGGGACTTGAGCACCTGCAGATTTTGGTAACCACAGGTCTCTTGCAACCAATACCAAGGGATACCAAAGGAGACGGTACATCACTTCCATATGCTATGTGCTAGGGTCACTGTTTGTGTTCTTATTTATGGGAGCACAGAGGAGGGGCACCTAACTGAATCTGGTGGTTCTCATAGGCATCTAAGGGTTATTCCTATCAAAACAATCCAATAATGCCATTCTTACTCAAAATATTTTAGAAATTCTCTTCTGAATTACTTTTAGAGCCTGAGTCACTTTCTTTTGAATTTGTTCAACGCAGGAAACTTTCTTTCTTTGGAAACATCCCAAAGTCACTTGTAACCAAGCCATGTGAATAAGATGAGTGAACAAGCTGGACAATATTATTTTTAGTTAAAAGCAGTTTCACCAAACACAAAATTATGAGCTGACACTTCATAGTTAGTGAATTAGGAAAAGAACTTAGTCCAAGTTATAATAGCAGGTACCACTTATTTCATTATTTTTCATATTCTTCTTATTATTACAAGGTTGTTAGCAATCTGTTTTAAGCACTGTGGATACAGAAGTGAAAAGCAATTCCTGCTTTTAAGGAATTCACTGTCTAGTGAGGGAGGGAGGGAGGCAAGTGAACCAATGATTGCAATATGAACATAGAAGTGCATGCTAGAAAGGATATAATTATGCAGCTATAGACATGCAGGGCACTAGCTCAGTCTCACGCTGAGGAATGTGAAAAGTTAGCTGAGGGAAGCTGATGTTTTATCTGAGTTTTGAGTATACAGTGTTCATGGCTTGGAGGAGGAATGAAAGGTACTGTATGTAGGTAGAAGCAGTAACACAGACAAGCTATGAAAGATTGACAATTTGCAGTCTGCAAGCCTCCAGTTCTCTGGTGTCTGTTAGGAAGGAGCAGGAGATGACACTGGTGAGGTAGGCAACGTCATTTGTCCTAACACTTTTAACCATGTGTAGGAACTTGGACTTTGAATGAAGGGAGAACGATGGCCATGAAGGACTTAAAGGAAAAAAGTCTGATGATACTTGCACTTCAAATCATTCTAGCAGTAGATTGGAAAATGAACTGGAGGAAAAAGGAACCCAAGATAGAGAGTGGTTAAGATGCCAGGAAAGAGGAGAGAAATGAAGAGATACTAAATAGAGAGGTAGGAGTGGGGATTTAAGGGAAAGGAAGGATTTCAGATTTTTTTAAAAAATTATAAAGTAACAGAACTTAAACAATAAGGTCATAGATCAGGAAAAGAGATCCATCGTCAATGGATCTCAACAGAGTTCAGAAACCAGCATTGGATTACGTAAAGGCGGCATTTTAATTTAGTGGGAACAGGATGAAATATTTTTAGAAGTGTTGGTTAGAGGTGTATATTGGTTTTACAATTAACAAATTACCAAAAACTTGGTGGCTTAAACACTACAAATTCATTATCTTACAGTTCTGTAGGTCAGAAGGCTGACATGGGGCCTCACTAGACTAAAATCAAGGTGTCGGCAAGACTGTATTCCTTCCTGGAGAATGTAGGTGAGAATTTATTTCCTTGCCTTTTCCATTTCTGGAAGCCACCCTCATTCCTAGGTTCTGGGCCTCCCTTCCATCTCCAAAGTCAGCAACAATGCATTTCTCTAACCATTCCTCTCTATATAGTCAAATTTCTCTCTGACCACAGCCAGGAAAGGTTTTCCAATTTTAAGGACTCATACAATGAATCCAGGATAATCTTCTCATTTCAATCCAAAACCTTAATCACATCTGCAAAATCTCTTTTGCTATGTCAGGTGACATTTACAGGTTCTAGAGTTTAGGGTATAGACATCTTATGGGCCATTATTCTTCCTATCACAGGTGAAAAATGTCAATTGAGATCTCTACTTCACACCATAAACAAAAAATAAATTACTTATGGATTAAAGATATAAACACAAAAATAAACAAAACTACTAAAGTAGTAGAAGAAACCACAGGAGGGTATCTTTAAATAAGGAAGACTTTCCTGGACAGGATACGAAATCCAGAGGTTGTTGTAAATAAAGCTATCAACAGACTTGGCACAATAAATACTCAAAAAGTGTATAAAGTGAAAAGCAACACACACAAAAATGACAGTTCAAAGAAAAGCATCAAATTAGGAAAAAATTTGGCCAGGTGTATAACAGACAAAGAAAATATCCATAGTATATGAAGAGTATTTACAAACCAATAAGTAAAAAACTCAGTCAGATAGAAAAATGGGCAAAGGATAAAAAAGATGATTTAAAGAAATCAAAGTAACCAACAAACGAAGGAGGTGGGAAGCTAAATGTCTTTAGTCATTAGAAAATATTATTTAGGAATTTCTATATATGTGGTAAATCTTCAAAGAATAACAAGGGAATGATAAAATATATTCAGGATAATATTTTTGGGGTGGGGGTGGAGTTAAGGCGGAGAGGAGCACACTGGAAACTTTAACATTATTGATTAAGATCTAATTTCTCAAATTGAGTGTTAAATTCATAGGCATTCATTTTTATTTTTAAATGTCATAACTTACTTGTAAATTATACTTATTTTGTGTATGTGTGTGTATCATGGGGTCAGATACGACTGGGAGACTGAGCGTACACTGCACATCCAATGATTCATGATCTAAAAAATGGAAAAGCAGGTTTGTTTTTTAGTTTTTATTTTGAAACAACTTATTTGAAATAACTTCAGACCTACAGTTAATTGCAAGAATGTGCAAATTCCCATACATCCTTAGTCCAGAAGCCCCATATAAGTTTGGCAATTGTCCCAATAATATTTTTTATAGCAAAAGGGTTTAGTCCAATTTCACGTGTCTGTGATACTGTAATTTATAAGAAAGATATAGTTGGTCTTCATCCCATTGTTTGGCACAAAGGTCCTAAAACCTTTGGAATTTTCTAAGCCACAAAGGTATCTTGATATTTATAAGAATCGTCTTTCGATTGTATTCGAGATTATGTTAATGAAGTGAGTTGGAAAGCCTAGAAGGAAGGGGGATGGTTGTAGGGGAACGAAGGTTGGAAATTTCAGACATACCCCCTGACTTCCATGAGGGAGAGAGACTGGAGATTGAATGAATTACCAATGATTTAATTAAGCATTTCCACTGCTAGAAAACTCAAAAGGACAGAGTTCAGCTGGTGTACACATGGAGATATGGGAAGAATGGCATACGTAGAGAGCATGAAGAACTCTTCATTCTTTACCATGTCCCTTACTTATCCTCGACATCTTTTCCACCTGGCTGCTACTGCATTATATCCTTTTATAATAAACTAGTGTACGTAAGCAAATGTTTCTCTGAGTTCTGCTAACTATTCTAGCAAATTAGTTGAACCCATGGAGAAGGTTGTGTAAACTTCTGATTGATAGCCGGTTGGTCAGAAGTACAAATAACAACCTGGATTTGTGATTGGTACCTGAAGTAGGGGATTTGTGATTGGTAGCAGTCTTGTTGGATTGAGCCCTTCACCTGTGGGATCTGATGCTGTCTCCAGGTAGATGATGTCAGAATTAACTGCCTGGTGATGCTGCAGAAGCAGATATTTTTCATGTGCTCTAAGCAGTTGTCATATTTCTCCAGTCTCTTTCACCCTGAAACAGTTCTTCAGTCTTTCCTTGACTCCCATGACCTTGACATTTTTGAAGACTATAGGCCAGTAATTTTGTAGAATGCCTCGCAGTTTCTGTTTACTTGAAGTTCCCTTATGATTAGACCAAGATCATCTAGGAACATCATAGAACTGAAACTGGATTCTTCTTATTGAATCCCAGTGTGTAGCCTATGATGTCAGTCTGTCCCATTTCTGGTGGCGTTAGTTTGATTGGTTGCTTAAGATGGTTTCTGACGGGTTTCTCAACTGAAAAATTACTCCTTTACCTTATTAATGGGTATCTGAAGGAAATACTTCATGACTGTATAAAACTCTGTTCCTTATTCCTCTTTCACACTTTAGCATTAGCATCCATTGATGTCCCCTTTGCCTGAATTGTTAATATGTGGATTGCCAAGAAGTGATTTTCTAATTCTGTCATTCCTTCTACGTGTATTAGCACAGAGAGTGAAATTTCTCTATATCCTTATATTCTCAGAGATAGCCATTACTAACATTTTTTTTCTAGTAATTGAAGTATAAATGACCTACAACACTAGGTAACTTCCAGGTATACAACATAGCAATTTGATATTTCTATATATTACAAAATTATCTCCAGTGTTAATTTTTGATAGTTCGATGATTCTTATTTTTCCAGACGTTCAGTCATAAGAGGGAAAAGCCAGAGGTTGGATTGATGCAGAGTGAGTTCAATGAATGAAGTTTAAAGGAGTAAGGAAATTAATGGTCTTGGTAAGAGTGGGGTTGAAGAGGACTGTGGGGTCTGACTGGATAAGGCAGAAAGTGAAACTGGAGGGAACTGACAGATTAGGAAGAGGTAGAGCACAGAACCTTGGTGATGTTAACATGTTGAAGGGCAGCTCTGGAGACAAGATAAAACATTCGAGCACTTGGGTTTAAGTGTTGGCATGGCTTTTTATTTTGGATTTCTCATATGTTCAGTAATGCTTTAGAGTCTTTACATCTCACTGCTCAAGCACATGGAACGATCCATACTTGTGGGAATAAAAAAAAATCAACATTGCCTTCACTTGTGAGTTTGACAGTTTGGAGGTCTTGGTGATGTTAGAGCTTTACACTTTGATATTTTCTTTCCATTTCTTAAAAGAAACACCATATTTTGTTTCAGGTACTATTTGCCTTAATGAGACATTAATTCTTCCAGATTCTGTTGAAAGATGAGAACAAACGAAAGACCTTAATTGTTCTTGTTCGTAATCCAAACAGAAACTTTCTTGTGTTCAAGGTTTCTTACAGAATTAATATGTTCCTTTATCTAAATACAACTCCTCAATCATCAATATCAGAGTTAATCATCTATGAACTTTAAAACATTTTCATTAGGCCTAGTTTCATATCTTATGAGTGGCATCTTCTCTCACTTTGAACTTTATGTTATAGTCAAAAATACTTCCTCTTGTTGTTTTCATGCCTTGTACTTCTACTAATGTGTAGAGTGACTCATTTGCAGAATTTACGTGTCTGAAAATTTGGTTTCTAAATCTGTATGCAGGTCAGGAAGCAACAGTTAGAACTGGACATGGAACAACAGACTGGTTCCAAATAGGCAAAGGAGTACGTCGAGGCTGTATATTGTCACCCTGCTCATTTAACTTACATGCAGAGTACATCAGGAGAAATGCTGGACTGGAAGAAACACAGGCCGGAATCAAGATTGCTGGGAGAAATGTCAATAACCTCAGATATGCAGATGACACCACCCTTATGGCGAAAGTGAAGAGGAACTAAAAAGCCTCTTGATGAAAGTGAAAGTGGAGAGTGAAAAAGTTAGATTAAAACTCAACATTCAGAAAACTAAGACCATGGCATCCGGTCCCATAACTTCATGGCAAATAGATGGGGAAACAGTGGAAACAGTGTCAGACTTTATTATTTTGGGCTCCAAAATCACTGCAGATGGTGATCGCAGCCATGAAATTAAAAGATGCTTACTCCTTGGAAGAAAAGTTATGACAAACCTAGATAGCATATTCAAAAGCAAAGACATTACTTTGCCAACAAAGGTCTGTCTAGTCAAGGCTATGGTTTTTCCTATGGTCATGTATGGATGTGAGAGTTGGACTGTGAAGAAGGCTGAGNCATAGTTTGCAGCACTACTATGTTGCTAACCTGTGATTTCAATTATCCACAGTCCAGGAGAAAGAATACAGTATGGATAAAACAACTAGAAGTATGCTAAGGCTTGCTTTCTCATCAGCTCATCTAGAGTTCATATGACCAACACCACCTACTAACACACTAGGACCTGGAGGGCAGATGTGTTCCTCTGCCTTCTCAGATGACTCATCTTTCTTTTTCTTCCTTTCTTTCAATTTTTATTTTATATTGGTTAATTAACAATGTGTTGGTTTCAGGTGTACAACAAGTGATTCAGTTATACATCTATCTATTCCTTTTTCAAATTATCTTTCCATTTAGGTTATTACAGAGTGTTAAGCAGAGGTACCTGTGCTATATAGTAGGTCCTTATTGGTTATCTGTTTTAAATATAGAGGAGCCTGGTAGGCTGCAGTCCATGCTAAGGGTCAGACACGACTGAACGACTTCCCTTTCACTTTTCACTTTCATGCATTGGAGAAGGAAATGGCAACCCACTCCAGTGTTGTTGCCTGGAGAATCCCAGGGACGGGGGAGCCTGGTGGGCTCCCGTCTGTGGGGTTGCACAGAGTTGGACACGACTGAAGTGACTTAGCAGCAGCAGCAGCAGCAGCAGCATGTATGTGTCAGTCCCAAACTCTCAATCTATCCCTCCCTCACCTGCCTCCCTCCCCACATCCATAAGATCTTTCTCTAAGTCTGTGAGTCTGTTTCTGTTTTGTAAATAAGTTTATTTGTATCATTCCTTTAACTTTCTACATATAAGGGATATCATATGATATTTGTCTTGGTATGACTTACTTAGTATGATAATCTCTAGGTCCATCCATGTTGCTGCAAATGGCATTTTTTTTTATTCTTTTAATGGCTGAGTAATATTCTGTTGTATATGCGTACCACATCTTTGTGGTTTCCCCAGTGGCTCAGTGGCTAGAGAACCTGCCTGCAATGCAGGAGACGCAGGTGATGTGGGTTCGATCCCTGGGTTGGGAAGATCCCCTGGAGGAGGGCATGGCAACGCACTCCAGTATTCTTGCCTGGAAAATTCCATGGACAGAGGAGCCTGGTGGGCTACAGTCCACGGGGTCGCAAAGAGTCAGATATGACTGAGAACACAGGCACACACCACATCTTTATCCGTTCATCTGTCATCAATGGACAGTTAGGTTGTTTCCATGTCCTAGGTATCGTAAACAGTGCTGCAGTGAACATGGCGGAGCATATATCTTTCAAGCCATGTTTTTCTTCGGATATGTGCCCAAGAGTGGGATTACTGGATCACATATTAGTTCTATTTTTAGTTTCTTAAGGAACTTCCTTTCTCTTCTCCATAGTGGCTGTACCAATTTACATTCTCACCAACAGTGTAGGAGGATTCCACTTTCTGTATGCCCTCAGATGACTTTTCTTTAATGGCTCCTTTAAAAATTCCTTATTAGTAAATAATGAAATTGATATATAGAGCAAATACTGTCTGCTTGATTGTCAAACCAAAAATGATTTCCTTCTCTCATCTTTCTTCCTTCTTCCTTTTTCATAAAAGGAATGGCATGGACTACCTGCTTAAATGTCAGTCTCACAGCAACAAAGAGCCTGACCACATTTCAAAGCCTCTGAAAGACGTCTAGAGGACAAGTTAGGGGCAGCAGAGAAACCCTCGCCTTCTCTAACCTTTTATTCCTTCTAGCCAGGATTCCAAGTCACATCTGTCTGATGCTCTTAATGGCAGATTATGAAAAATTAGGTCTTTCAAATGAGAACAAGAAAGAAAAAAATGTCATCATGTATATTCATTTGATTTGGGAATAAAAGGGTGCCCTATAATTTAGAAGAGACAGGGATGACTCATTACAACTACGAAGGTTATTAAGAAAATGAATAAATCGGTCATACCACTACAACTGTGCTTGCCATCACAGTAACATTGCCAATTTCCCCTTACATTTGGTAATTGCTATTCTATACCTTCTTATATGGAATATAAGACCTATTCTGGTATAACAATAAATATTAGAATAGTCTTCAAATCCATCATTAGTTGAGGCTATAAAAAGCTGTAGCTAGAGCAGGTGTAAGCTACCTCGGAACCATGGAAAGAGTCATTCAAAATTATAGCATTGAAAATACTCTGAACTGTCCAATGAATAAAAGTATATATAAA
>SJYQ01004278.1:236791-292960 GCA_006410935.1 Redunca redunca
AGGTTGTTTACGCTAAAATTTTTTTCTAATTTTTTATCATAAGTGTGCAGTGTAATTTTCCCAAACGAGACACTTGCTTCTAACCAGCACCTGGATTAAGGAACAGAATATTACTCTCATCTCAGAAACCCCTCTTCTTGCTTCATGATGACTTTTTTTCATGGTGACTTTTTGACTTTCGGAGGGGAGGGGGAGAAATTTTCATCAATATTTGATGTTTTTATATTGTTTCAAAGTTTCTAAGTATGTATGAGGTTATATACATCTCACATTATTTTTGTCATGTATCTAAGATTTGTATTTTTTATTTGCTAGGAAAGCATTAAGTGATTTTTGTTTGTATTAAATGATTTTGAAAGTCTTTAAACCATACAGTTGGAAAGATATTGTCAAAAATCAAGGATATTTGATATTAATGTTTATGAAAAGGAACATCAATTTCTTTGCCTACAAAATAATTTGCAGGACTTTTCTGGTGGTCCAGTGGTTTAGATTCCCTGCTTCCAATGCAGGGGATACAAGTTCCATCCCTGATGGGGGAATTAGGATCCCATATGCCATGTGGTGCAACCAAAAAGCAAATTCCTACTGCAGAAACCAAGTCCAGGGTAAATAAGATTTTGGAAGTCTTTGTTCTTCTCTCTATAGCAATGAATTTATATTTCAGTTCAACTAGTAAGACTTAGGATCTGAATGAAGTGGAACACTAGATTACAATTGGTTTTACATGTTTTCTTAATCACTTCTCAGTAGACTGCTTTATTAAGAGATACACTGTTGATTTAAAATCTGCTATGAGCACTGTTTGCTTGTTGTACTTTGTTTTTGTAAACATTTCATAATACTCATGCCCTTGGAAGATTGCTTCTAGTGCACTTTGGGGGAGGTAATATTGTTTGAAGCTGATTGTAATTTTTTAACCTCAGGCTAAATGAATCAGTTTTGAGAATCTAGTAATTCCAGTTTCGGTGATGTATGGAACAAGACTAGCCTCCCCCAATGAGTTGACAAACCTGAAGGAAACCACTTTCACAGCTAAAGAGAGCAGAGGAAGAGTAACCTAGCCTATTACCCACAAAACCCTGAAGCTATCACTACAGGGATTTGGAAACCATCATCTTCAAGCAGCAGCTTTGTGAATTGTGCAGGACAGGTAGAACAAACTCAGTGAAAATAGAATTCCTCATAATCCAGTGCAATGGAGTCATTTGTCTAAGCCTCTACCAGAAAGGATACTACTAAGGTGGCAAGTCACAAAGGTAGGGCGGGTATCTTGAGAACTCTGGTCTGTGTGCATATGTTCAGACAAAGAAGGAAGTCAAATCTGGCGGTGAGTCCAGGCAAGAGGAGACAGGCTGGGTGTTTCAGTTCATTCTAATGAAAAGGCCCAGCACGCTCCATTTCCTAAACATTTGTAATGGAATATTTCATACATACGAGAGCAGATCCTGATATATATAAACAGCCTAAAGAAAAAGAGTAAGAAAATCATTCGTCTACACTCCCACCCAGCTTAACAGTAGTGCATTTACTGATGCTTTTGAAGTCCCTTTGAGTCCTCCATGGTCACATCCTGGCTTTTCCTGGAGGGAACTAGCGATCTTATTTTGGCTTCTCATTCCTTTTTCTTTTTTCTTGCTAGTTTTGCCACACATACTGATATATTCCTGAACACTATGTTATTTAGGTTTGAATGTTTTATAAATGAATCAAACTGACTTCATCTTTCTTTAATTTGGTCATGTAAATCAGCATCATGCCTGTGAGAATTTTAATTGTTATATAGCATCCTATTGTGTGAATATACACAACTCTATTTATTAATCTATTTTCTTGTTAACAAACATTTGGGTGGTTTCCAGTGTTTGGCTGCTGTTAACAGTAGTGTTATGGACATGCTTGTTCTTTCTCCTGGTGCACATAAACAAGAACTACTTCAAGATTCAGTTTTTGGAATGTAATTGCTGGGTCGTAGCATCTTCAATTTTACTAGGTAATACTTCATCAACTTTTTTTGGCTTAGTTAAAAAGGGCTAGGGTTGCCAGCTGTAGCAAATGAAAATACAGGATTCTCAGTTACATTTGAATTTTATATAAACAACAAAAATCTTTTTAGTGTAAGTATGGCCTGTGCAAAATTTATATTTCATCCGGCAACCCTAACAAGGTCAGTGAACTTTACCAAATCACAGTCATTGGCCAATGAAGTGTAAGGGTGAGGGGGTGGGGGAATATTTGGCCTTTTCTTCCTCACCTAGTGTGGCCAACACAGTTGTTTACCAGCAGATTAGCCCAGGGGGCTCAGGTGCTTGCTAATCACCTATATGGGTAATTGATCAGCTCAACAAATATGTATCAGCACCAGCTGTATGCCAAGCAGGTGCTCGATGTTGGGAGCATAACTGTAAACATGACAGACAAGGTCCTTGCCCTCACTAGGATTTTAGCCAGGGTGGGAAAATGGAAGATAATAAGGCAATGATCTGTGTACTGTGGGAGCAGTGGTATGTTGGCAAAGAAGCCTTGATATGCAGATTTTGCTGACTTTGGAGTTGTAAATACTCTTCCCATGGCGAGTTTCAAGCTACCAGTGTGGGGGCATTGAACTCTGAGTTGAGGGAGAGACTTGTACAATCTGCTCTCTGGGCTGTATGAACTGGCTCCAGCAGGCCACTGTCTGGGAGAGTACTTAGAAAGGACCTTTCATCCAATTTCTGGGCTCTTTTCTGATTGGTTTGGGGGAAAGGGATTTAGAGATTAATTATTTCCTCAAATTTAGAAGGAATCAAATGCTAAGAGGTATTAGGAAGCATTTATTATATATATAATATTGGATGCGTTGCAAAAAATTTTTTTACTGTTATATAAATAGAAGAGTCTCATAAACATAGTTGTAAATTATGACTAGCCTATAGATCAGGGCTAAGATCTCCCTTTTTGTATATGATCTTATATCAGAAGACCCTTGAAGACGTCTGAACTGCTCCATTCCTCATCATCCATTCCACAAACATTGACAGAGCCCTTGGTTCTGTCAGGCATTGTATAATGGGCTTTAGTCTGTCTTCATGGTGCTCTCAATTCACAGAAAGAACACTCCTTCCCAGTTCTTTGTAGGCAGTCTTACTGCATTCTCCTTTTACTTGCTTAGTTCATTCCTGTGCTTCCGTCTTGCTGTAACCCCCTTCCAATGAACTTTCCTTGCTTTTCTTGATATTTCTCCTCTCCCAGAGTGGCCGAACCTGGACTCTCCTGACTTTCCTATATCTTGTCCTATTGGGCAAGCTATCACTCTAACCATTCCATCTATCTCTATCAAACATTATTCAAATGCCCGTGTCCTTGCCGATGTACAAGATATGCGGGAGCCTCTACTCACTACAAGTTTTTACAATAATTCAATAAAATTATGTTTTTGCACAACTTGTGTCCATATCCTTTTTATGCTTAAATTATTTAATACGAGATTCATTGTATAAAATTTGGAAAAGCAGAAAGGAATAATAATGCAATCTTACAACCCAAGGCTAGCTATACATTTTTGGGGGTGCATCCTTGCAGTCATTTGCTTTGCATACTTATGAACGAATTGGGATCATACCCGTGTTTTCACTCATAATATACAAGGGAATTTTTTATCATCCTTTTAAGTATTTTTCAAAGACATGATTTTAAGTGATGGCATAACATTCTATTTTCAGGCTAAGCCATGGTTTATTTAAGTAGTTCCTTGTTGCTGGCAGTAGCCTCTCTGCAAGTCAGTTATGTTGACTATCTTTATCATAAGCTGCAAGAAAGTAGGAATCAGTCATTTAATTGTCTTTCCAAGGCAGCACTCATAACAAAAACAAATAGAAAGTAATTGTATTATGTATTTCGATTTTTTTGTGATCCTCTAGTTACCATTTAAAATAAAAGGAGTCAGTCTGCATAAAATGTAACTGGTGTTGGTGTACAGGTATCCTGAGGCTCTTGGGAGGATTGGGAGGCAGATAACCTGCTATCAAATCTCTTTGGTTGGGTTTTGTTTACTACTCTCCAGAGGAGCTGAGCTCTGGGTAAAATCTTGAAATTGGTAGGAGCTTTAGAGATCACCGAGTTACTCTAACCTCTTTTTCACAGATGAGGAAATTAAATCAAGAAGGATTGTTACCTGCTGAGACTAGTATCCAGGTCTCTTGACTTCTTTTCTGTCCTTTTCACCACAATCAGCTGACTAAGCTTTCTCTTTTAAAATACTGAGAGCACACAGCTACCTATTACCTACCTTGCAGGAACTCTTGTTTTGCCTTAGGGTGTATGCACTTTGGTATAAAAATCTAATGTAAGGTTCTAGATATGTATCCAAGAGAAAGGAAAGCATACGTCCACACAAAGACTTGTACAAAAATGTTCATACTTGCATTATTCATAATAGTAAAACAGTGGGAACAATCTAAATTTCATCAACAGGTGAATGAATAAACAAAGTGTGGTATATTCACACAATGGAATACTCAGAAAGAAAAAGAAATGAACTATTGATAAATCCAACAATGTAGATCAATCTCAAAATAATTAGGCTGAGTAAAAGAAGTCAGACAAAAGAGTTCACATTGTACAATTCCTTTTATCTAAAGTTCTGGGAAATGTAAACTAAGTGACAGAAAGCAGTTCTGTGGTTACTTGGGGATGGGGGTGTAGGGAAAGAGGAACTAGAAAAGGGTAGAGGAAATTTTGGAGGCAGATGGATATATTCACTATCTTGATTGTAGAAATGGTTTCAGGGTTGTATACACATGAAAACATCAAATTGCACACTTTAAATACGTGCAGTTTATTGCATGTTAATTATACCTCACTGAAGTTGTTTGAGATTACCTCAAGTTTGAAAAGCAGAACCTAACTAAAAACTCACTGAAGAATCTGAAGCACAAGAACTAAAATTACTTCTGGAGATAACTGACAACCAAGGTTCTATTTTAATATGATAGTTTATCTGAACAAAACATTACTATGAGAAGTGCAGTCATAAAAACAAAAAATAGAAGTGACATTTTTGTTCCCCTGGTAATGCCATTTCCTCATGCCTGTACAGTTACTCTATATCATAATCTTTTTAGTGTTCGATTCAATTTGTTTTTTTAAAGAGAGCAATAACTTCGTTGTATTTTTCCTGAACTATTAGAAAGCTCTTTTATGTACAAGATGCCCAATTCCTGATGTGTCTGTCCCTGTGTGGGTGTGTAGAAAGTTACATTGTAACTATAAATTTTAACAGATGCTGTAGTTAGCTTCAAGATTTTGCAGTCACGACTCTGCAGTGGCAGTCACTGGAACTTTCTAGAAACCATACCCTCTTCATACCCTAAAAATGTGAATTCGGTGATCAAATTTTTCTATTCAGACTTTCCACCTAACCGTTTTAAAACAAAGAACTGCCAGACCACACATACAGTGCACACACCAGTAGACTGTCTTTCTTGTTGGAAAACATTTGTAAAGTTTTATTTCCACCCAACTTATTTTGTTAGCTCTTTTATTCGATAACCACTCCCGTTCTGTAGACGGGGAGGCGCACATTTTTTTTTTCCACACAGTACAGAGAGGAAAAAAAAAGCAACTCTCAACTTTGCAGTTCCATTTTGAGAAATGATCACATCGAACTCCTGAGAAACGACAGCCCAGAGAGAGCAGAAGCATTCCTCCCCAGGCTGGGTGTGGGGTCGGGAGGCAGGCGCGCTTCCGCGGGAGAGAGGGGGAGTCAGGTGGCAGCGGAGCGGGCGCGGGAGCCGGTGCAGCGCGGCGGGGGCGCGTGCGGGGCGCGCCTCCCTCCGGCCGGCTCCGGGAGGCCGCCCCCGGCGCAAGCCAGTCTGCCGGCCCCGGGCTCCCGCGCCGAGCAGCGATCCGCGGGTGCGCCCGGGGCGCCCAGCGCCCGCGTCTCCTCCCTCGCGCGCTCGTTCCCTCCCCAGTCCCCCCCGCCCCCAACCCCTGGCAGGTCCCTCCCCCAAGCCTGGTCCCGCGGCCGCCGCCGCCGCCGCCGCCGCCGCNGAAAGTGACAATAGGCTCAAAGATTGGCATGAATTTGCTCTGGAAAATTCATGGGAAGATTTGATTTATGGCATCCATTAAGCGTTCTGAATACTTTGACAGACATTTCCTCTTTCCATCTCACCTCCAACCCTGAGTTCTGATTATTAGAAGATAAAAGTTTATTTATTGACTAACTCAAATTTAGTACACCTGGTGATTTTTCTTTCTTCACTTGAAAATCTGTAAATGAACATCTTAAAATCTGTTTTGTGAACAGCAGTTGGTGCTTTTAGCATGCTTTTACTTTTGTCTGTACTTTCATTAAGATGCTAAATGGTACTGTTAGGAATGATAGTATAATGAGTGATAGTGATGTCTTGGGAAAGACTTTTTTAAAGGCTATACCTTTTTTTAAAATTATTCATTTCTTAAATATTTATTGAGACATTTTTTGTGAGCCAAGCAGTGTACTTGTTAATGAGGACATAGTGTTGAATCGTTAATCTGTTAACATCTGTAATCAGTGTTAGTAATTTTGGGTCTGTAGAATCTAGATTGTGAACTTCAGAGGTTACTTCAACTCACTAAAAAACTTTTATACTATTCTGCACTTTTCCTGATGTTTTAAAATTTTGAAAGATTGGAATAATTTAGCTTGAACTTCCAAATAAGGCGAATTTTTTCCAGCAGTTTGGATTTTTATGTAACCTAAATATTAGTCTTAATTTATGAAATAACAAGACATGCTGTTGTGTAAGTTATACTTCACACCCAAGTACCTGTATGGTGACAGTGGTATATTGCTTTTTTTTTTTTGACCAACCAGGAAATAAGTTAAAACTTTTAATGCTCTGTAGGGTTATGTATTTATCTTGAAGCTAGTGTTTCAGATTTCACTAATGCGAACACTGATTGCAAATATGAAGCCCTAGGAATCAGGGTGCTACCATTGTCTATTGAGTGGGATCCCAGTTTTTATTTTAACAAGTGCTTGGCATCTTTTCCAGGTAACATTAGTCTGCTGTATAAATTAATGTAAATTGAGAGCTTTTTTTAAAAAAATTATTTTGGCTATGCGGGGTCTTTGTTGCTGTGCGGGCTTTTTTCTGGTTTTGATGAGCTGGTGCTACTCTTGGTTGGGGTCCACAGGCTTCTCACTGCTGTGGCTTCTTGTTATAGAGCATGGGGTCAGTAATCCTGGTGCTTGGGTTTAGCTGCTTCGCAGGATGTGGGATCTTCCTGGACCAGGGATTGAACCCATGTCCCCTGCATTGGCAGGAGGATTCCTTACCACTGAGCCACCAGGGAAATACAAATTTGATAGTTTTAATTGCTGGTGACTGATAGCTAGTGAAAAGCATTACTATTAATGGAACTTGAGTGTATGTATCAAGAAGAGAACAAACTTTGTTTCTTGAAAAATTGAGCCAATTGAATGTAAGAGAATATATTTTAAAGAGATACACATGTATATGTACACATATAAAGTTATGTATGTGATGAACTCCTTTTAAGCAAACTTAACTTTGAAAACGGGCTATTTTTAAAGATATACCATAAGTATCTTATCCATAAGCCTAAATCATAAGATTTAGGAATTTATTGGAATTCAGGAATTTGTATGGTAGGGTGTAGACTATTAATTGGAGAAGGAAATGGCAACCCACTCCAGTCTTCTTGCCTGGAGACTTCTCTATGGACCAAAGAGCCTGGTGGGCTACAGTCCATGGGGTCGTGAAGAGTCGGACACGACTGAGTGACTGACAGACGCAGACTATTAATACTTTCTTTCCTTGGAGTTCCAGAGCTTTTCCTTTATCAGTCTCAAAATTCTCTGAGAGGTGCTCAGCAGTGTAGCTCTGGGTTTCACAGTGGATCTTCTAAACCTGTGGCTAAATTCTCTGTCCCACTTTATCTTCTAATAATTCTGTGAATAAGGATGTAAGAAGTTAAGAAATATTCAGATCAGGTCAGTTTTGTTTGCTGAGGCCTAGGTATGTGTTGGCTAGATGAATAGATTTTTTTTTTTCATATCAGTACATAAGTACTTTTGAATGGGTTACTGCTGTGAGTCAAATAAATGGTTATACAAAAGACTTGTCGTTTTTATTCCATGTTTCCGGATATAAATAATTTGCTTTTTACTTTTATATAAATAGCAAAAATAGTTTGGCCAAAAAGATAATATCATAGTCATAAACTTGCTCTCTGTTTCTGTATTTACAGACTTCATCTTTAGACAGAAGAGTTAAAAGTATTTGGTTCCAGATGATTGCATAATACCAGTAGGAAGATGTTAAAAGTTATGTATCAGATGGTGCTTTAATTTTTTGAAGTCACCTGCTGCAGCAAGACCGAGTTGTATGGTTAAGGATTCTAGCTAATGAATGCATAGATATGTGGTAGGCTCCTCCCTTACAGAGGCATTTTTATGTCTTAAAGAAAGGGAAATTCAAGATAGAAGCCTGGGAATCTGCCCCTGAGAAATAGGTTATGTTTTAACCTTTTTGGTCTCAGGACCCTCTTTACTCCCTTAATTATTCAGGTCTCTAAAGAGATTTTGTTTATGTGGGTAATGTCTTGGTATTTACTATATTTGTAATGAAATAACTTCAGAAACATTTATTTATCTAAAAATAACAATTTGATTACATGTTAAGGAATTTTAAAATGATGAATAAATATTCTAAAACAAAAACTTCAGTGAGACTAGTGGAGTTGTTTTATGTTTTTACAAACCACTTTAATTTCTGGCATACTAGAAGGTAGCTGGATTTTCTTCTTTCCATCTGTTGAAATATATTTTGATTGAGGCATGTGTTGAGAACCCAATTTCACATAGATATGTACTTAGAAAAGAGCTATTTTACTAGCCTTTGGGGAAGTTATTCTTTGATATTACACCAAAATTCAACAGTTGGCTGTTGTTTTTAAAGGTTACTTGCAATGTGGAAGTACATTTTATCCCAGAAGTGTCTTCAGGACACACAAGAAAGCTGTGGACCATACATTTATACTCAGGAAGAGACTAGTTGAAGGGTGGGGAAGAGTATAGCTGTTTTCAGATATTTCAAAAACAAATAGAAGAGAATGTATTTATTATGCTGTTACAGAAGATAAACTAGCAAATGAAAGTTGCAAAGGCATAGAATGAATTCTATATTTTTTTGGCAAGAATGTAAGAACTGTTTAAAACAACTAGACTTGAGCAGCAATGGAAAGACCTGTCTCTCGAAATATTTATGAGAATTTAAAGCAAACTACACTGCTGGTGCAGAAGATGTAAGAGACGTGGGTTTGATCCCCTGGAGAAGGAAATGGCAATCTACTCCAGTATTCTTGCGTGGAGAATCCCATGGACAGAGGATCCTGGCGGGCTGCAGTGTATAGGGTTACAAAGAGCTGGGCTTGACTGAGCACGTGCATGTACATGGACTTTTGGGGTGGGGTGGAGACAAATCCAATAGATTCTTATTTTGTGTGCTATTGGATTAAGTGATGTAAGGTCCCATCCAATTAAAAAATGCAAACATTCTGTGATTCTTTGAAAATTTGTAAATGTAGTTAAACTACTTATATATCCATGAATGGTTTTGAAAATCCTCAAACTTCAGTAGTATGAAACTACTGTTGACTTTATTGCTGTTTTGCATTTTTATTGTGCTTTTCTTCTGCAGATTTTCCTGTATTTTCTGGAATCAACACTGTCAGTCTCCTTGAAATCTTGATAAATTCCCTGCAAAATATAATAAGCTTTGAAGACATTTTAGGGAATCAGATGCTGCTTATGATATAGTTTAGTAGAGTACTAAACTACTGGGGGCTGATTTTCAGTTTTAAAAGAGAAACTATCAGCATTCTGAATAGTCTTATTTTTAATTGTTTATGTGATTTCAGAAGTAATGTGCTTAATCTAATGGTTTAAAAGCTAGAGAGTCTGAAAAAAGGATACCTAAAGGAAAAGTGTTTAAATTGATCTGTCTTGAATAAAAAAGTGCATATTATAACCAGAACATAAAAAGAATTTCAATTCTCATCTTATTCAGAGAAGTATACATGTAATAGTTATGATTATCTATAACAATTCATAAAATTTAGTATGGACCATAGTCTCTTCTGTGAAATGTATTGAAAGGTTAGATTTTAGGTACTCGGAAGTTTAAGAATAAACTCCTTTAACTTGCCTGAGGTCAGCTTCAGTGAAGTAAGTGACACAGAGCTTGAGACTTCATGTATTTGTTTCATTTAGATTTAAAGCTCATTTTCTATAGAAGAACTATAGGAATAAGTCATTTAGTTTTGTAAACTCCTTTGTTCTCTTTAATAATTTCCACATATCTTAGAATGATTTAGAGGAATGGTGTTGTGAAGTAGGAGAAGCAGTATGCTGCAAAAGAGAAAGTGCATTGATAATTGGAAAACAAGTGTCTCTACTTTGCCCTTAACTGGCTGGGTGATGTTTGGGCAAGTTGCTTATCTGCTTTAGTTTCATAACATGAGAATTATAGAGCTGAAAAGGACCCTGGAAGCAATTGGATTCAAACTTCTTATTTTACCTGTGAGGAAACTTTGCCCAGACTTTTACTTTAGGAGCGTTGGGACCAAGATGCGGTTTTCTGATTTTCACCTTACTGTTTTCCCATTATACTTTGTGGCTCCTCTAAATCTGTAAAATGAGGGGGTTGAATTGAAATCCTTCAGAGGTCTTTAACAGCTGAAAAATATTCTTTGACATACAGTTTAATTATGATTTACTGGAGGAAAGTTTGTAGCTTTTATTTATTGGTAAAATAAATGTGTTTTTTTTGAGGAAGCAGTGTGACTTTTTCAAGGTTATGTTCTAATTTGTTGAGAAGATAATCATCTTCATTATTACCAAAAGATTTTTAAGTTTGTTTATGAGCATAGTTAAGTAGTAGTGTGCTAGGTGATCTTGTGTTTTTATTGATCAGCATTCTAAAACACTATTATGAATATGTTAAAAGCTG
The DNA here is from genome assembly GCA_006410935.1 of Redunca redunca. Classification (NCBI taxonomy): domain Eukaryota; kingdom Metazoa; phylum Chordata; class Mammalia; order Artiodactyla; family Bovidae; genus Redunca; species Redunca redunca. The sequence continues at coordinate 247,792 of SJYQ01004278.1, forward strand.
TGTGAATTATGTAAATAGCAATGTGGTGTCCTGCAGTGATGGAGCTAGGTGATTGTTCCTCAGAAATTCTTTCTAGGGTGTCTCCCCTGTTCCCCCTAGTTAGATGTCTCTGTTCCTTAGTGTCCTATTTGTGCATGTGTGCGAAGTCGCTTCAGTCTTGTATGACTCTTTGCAAGCCTGTGGACCCTAGCCGACAAGGCTTCTCTGTCCATGGGATTCTCCAGGCAAGAATATTGGAGTGGATTAGCATTCCTTCCCGTCTAGTCAAGGCTATGGTTTTTCCAGTGGTCATGTATGGATGTGAGAGTGGGACTCTGAAGAAGGGTGAGCACCGAAGAATTGATGCTTTTGAACTGTGGTGTTGGAGAAGACTCTTGAGAGTCCCTTGTACAGCAAGGAGATCCAGCCAGTCCATTCTAAAGGAGATCAGCCCTGGGATTTCTTTGGAAGGAATGATGCTAAAGCTGACACTCCAGTACTTTGGCAACCTCATGCGAAGAGCTGACTCATTGGAAAAGACTCTGATGCTGGGAGGGATTGGGGGCAGGAGGAGAAGGGGATGACAGAGGATGAGATGGCTGGATGGTATCACTGACTCGATGGACGTGAGTCTGAGTGAACTCCGGGAGCTGGTGATGGACAGGGAGGCCTGGCGTGCTGCGATTCATGGGTCGCAAAGAGTCGTATACAACTGAGCGACTGAACTAAGCATTCCCTCCAAGGGATCTTGCCCACTTAGGGATCGAACCTGCGTCTCTCCTGTCTCCTGTGTTGGCAAGCAGGTTCTTTACCACTAGGGCCACCTGGGAAGGCAGTGTTCTGTCGTGTCCTACAGACAATTCTTGTCTGTTTCATAGCACCTCTGTCATTATACCTTTTGTTATAGACTTTTTTTTTTTTGCCTACTCTACAGAAAGGTCTTGAATTCAGACACTATTTTGTTCATTTCCATATTCTCAGTGCACAGTAGGATGTCCTCTGTAGAGCTGGCATCTAACAGAAAGTTTTGTCAAAGGACTGTTATTTTTATTTTTTTTAAACTGAATGATTTTATACTTAATATATACATATTTCAGACCCAGGAAGACACTCATTTTTGTAATTTATAGCCAAGTTATATTTTAGAGAGTGATAATGGTAACAGTAATAGCTAAAGTTTATTGTTTGTACATGTAAATTCATTTAATTCTCATTAACTCTTTGAGTTATATACAGTTATTCTCATTTTGCCTATGAGGAACCAAAGCCCAGAGAAGTAAAGAAACTTGCCCAGTATGACACACAGTAGTAAATGTTAGAGCTGAGATTTTAATCGTCTGCATTTTAACCACTGGGATATATTGCCCAAGATAAAGAAATTTCATTTTGAGTAATTTCTTAGTTTTTCCTTAACAAATTTTAATTTACTAATTAGTCATTTTGGCTCATTCAGTTTACTGATAAACTTTTTTTTGGGCATGAATTATGTATGTGTNCTGATAAACTTTTTTTGGGGCATGAATTATGTATGTGTATGGAGATAGGATTAAAAAAATGAAAAATTCAAAATCAGTTTGTGCAAATCTTAAATTTTATGAAAAATGTTAGAAGTATACTAATGAAAAATCTTATTTTCATGTTTAATAATTAAGTTGGAATGCTATTTATCTTAATATTTTGGCCTCTTAAGCTCACCACAGTTGTAACAAATAAACATTAGAATTTGAATGGAGAATTTTCAAAGTCCACTTATTGTGAAGGATTTTAACCTGGTGCATGAGGCGCTCAACAAAATTGAGATGCTTTAGTGGCAGATGATTTAGTGTTCATTATGGAAGGGAAAGGAGGCTTGACTCTCAACCTGGTTCATCTTACAAGAAGTGTTTTAAAAAAACACTTAAAGCTTTAATTACTTTATTGCACACAAAACAGATCTCTTGATAACATGTAATACTTAGTGTATCTAATGGGTGACAGAATTTGAATGGTTTGATAGGAATTCAAAGCATGATGTAGAAAGATGCAGAGCTGAAACAAGTGGTGGGTTGTGAAACAAATCTTCTCAATGTGGCTTCATTATTAGGTTTGAAATTTGTGAATTTCAAGATGACAGGTTACATACCTCTATTTAAGTTAAAATGCTTGTATTCTACAGATGCAGTATAAAGCCAAATATGAGCAGTTAAAGAGGATGACATGGGGCTTCCCAGATGGCTACATCAGTAAGGAGTCTGCCTGCAGTGCAGGAGACTTGGGTTCAATCCCTGGGTTAGGAAGATCCCCTCGAGGAGGGCACAGCAACTTACCTCAGTATTCTTGCCTGGAGACTCCCATGGACAGAGGAGCCCAGTGGGCTACAGTCCATTGGGTCCCAAAGAACTGGACACACTGAGCACGCACACATATGCATTAAGAGTTGGTTGTGCTCGTAAGTTTGTATCTTTCCTTGGAAACTAGTTTAGTTGGTGAAGTGACATTCTTCTAGGTTTAAATTAATCTTTAACCTGGTACTTGCTGTTATTGTTAAATGGCATACATTGCATTAACTCCACCCTTTACACTATGTATGTGCTTCCTGTCTGATGGTAAATACAGCTATGGTGCCTCTGGAGAATGTCAGGGGATTTATATGAAGCCAGTCAGAGTCATCCTGTCTTTCATAAGTCCTGAGGCATGTTTCTTTTTTCTTTTTCTTCTTTTTTTGACAAATAGGGTATTTTTGCTTTTTTAAAAAAACATAGTTTTTCCTTTTTCTGTGCAAAGATTAAAAAAATCAGTGAAATTACTTTGTGTATGTATTATTTTATATCATATATATATATATGAACGTGAAAGTATTAGTCACTCAATCGTGTCTGATTCTTTATGATCACATGGCTCCTCTGTCCGTGGAATTCGCCAGGCAAGAATACTGGACCGGGTAGCCATTCCCTTCTCCAGGGGATCTTCCCGATCCAGGGACCGAAGCCACCAGGGAAGCCCGTATGTATGTATGTATGTATGTATGTATGTATGTATATAAACTCATTTATTTAAAAGATACATAGACTTAATGGTAGCACTTGTTTTAGGAACTTTGTAAATTGTAACTCATTTACTTCTAATGATCATGCAGTAGGTATTATTGAGTCCCTGTTTTACAGATGAGGAAATGGAAGCACAGAGAGGTTAACTAATTTAACCAGGGACACATGAGAATATGTAGTAGAGTCAAGATTCAGACTAGGCTCCTGAGTGCATCTCTTAACAGTTTATGCTATTCTGTCAGCGTTATTCCATTGAATTTTATCCACAAAGATACTGAATAGATGTACCCAGTGTATTTTATTTAATCATTCTTCTTTTGGTAGTGTGTTAATCATGATTCTTTTGCTTACCTGTGATAAAAACTTATCACAAGCTTTGGTAAGTTAAAGAATTTACTGGTTCACATAATTGAGAATAGTAAATGTGGAGAAGGATGGAATAGCTTTGGAAGCAGCTTAGATCCGAAGTCTCAAATGATGTCACTGAGCCTCTTTGACTCCATATCTGGGTTTTTCTAGCCTCTTGCTTCTGGAGCCTCAGTCACATACTTTTTGGCTTAGGAACTACACTTGAAAGACAAACTTTTTCCTGATGTCCACGTGCCAGTCCTGAGTTGATGCCGATGTATCATGATTGTCAATTCCTTAACCAGTCATTGGTAGCTGGGAGATGAAGTACAGCAAAGTGGCTACTATGGCTGTAGATAGGATGAGTTGAGGAATCCACAGAAAGCCGTGATTAACAGATCCCTGAAGATCACAGATTAGGTGAGTGATAGTTTTCCTTAATAGTGGATCATGGTGAACAAAAATATCTTAACTACTGTATTTAGTTGTTTAGGTTATTTCTTTTCTTTTTCTTTAACTTTTCTTTTTGGCTGTAATAGATATTAATATAGTGAATATCTCTGAGTAAAAGTTTCTCCCAACCCCTAAGATGATTCTCAGTCATGGAATATCAGGGCAAAATGTGTGAAACAGTTAAGGGCTTTTGATAACTATTACCAAATTATTATTTAAAAAATTGTATTCAGCTCATATAGCAGTGATGTATGAGTTAGGCATGTCTTTTTGAACCAGGGAAGGTTCAGCTCATCCTGGGGATTGCTAGGCTTAAATATTGTTAACACAATGGCTTTCAGTTAACAAAATTTTCCCTGATGGCTCAGAGAGTAAAGAGTCTGCCTCCAATACAGAAGACCCAGGTTTGATTGCTGGGTCAGGAAGATCCCCTGGAGAAGGAAATGGCAACCCACTCCAGTATTCTTGCCTGGAGAATCCCATGGACAGAGGAGCCTGGTGAGCCACAGTCCATGGGGTCGCAAAGAGTCAGACACGACTGAGCGACTAACACACGCTTTTTAGTTAACAAAAAGATTGAGATCCTCACACTGAACATATGTCTATTCCAATTTATCAAATGCTTTATTATTATTTTTTCATTCTCACTATTTAAAAATCTTTAAAATTGAAAGATGGTTGCTCCGTGAAAGGAAAGCTGTGACCAACCTAGACAGCATATTAAAGAGCAGAGATATCACTTTGCCAGTAAAGGTCCATATAGTCAAGGCTATGGTTTTTCCAGTAGTCATGTCCCGATGTGAGAATTGGACCATAAAGAAGGCTGAGCACTGAAGAACTGATTCTTTAGAATTGTGGTGTTGGAGAAAACTCTTGAGAGTCCTTTGGACTGCAAGGAGATCAAACTAGTCAATCCTAAAGGAAATCAACCCTGAATATTCATTGGAAGGACTGATGGTGAATCTCCAGTACTTTAGCCACCTGATATGAAGAGCTGATTGATTGGAAAAGACCTTGATGCTGGGAAAGATTGAAGGCAAAAGGAGAAGGAGGTGGCAGAGGATGAGATGGTAAAATAGCATGACTGACTCAATGGATTTGAACAAGGTCCAGGAGATAGTGAAGGACGGGGAAGCCTGGCATGCTGCAGTCCATGAGGTTGCTGAGGCTTTCAGGATCCAGGTTCCTCCAGCCAGGATCCACTCCATGCCGTGCAATGGAAGTGAGTTCTAAACACTGGACTGCCAGGGAATTCCTAGATTTTCTTGATTGTAGGATGGAATAAGAAATAGTAACTGTTTCATAAGGTTGTGAGAATTAAATGTGAAATTTGTGCAATGGGAGGAAAGTTATGACCAACCTAGATAGCATATTCAAAAGCAGAGGCAATACTTTGCCAACAAAGGTCCATCTAGTCAGGGCTATGGTTTTTCCAGTGGTCATGTATGGATGTGAGAGTTGACTGTGAAGAAGGCTGAGCGTCGAAGAATTGATGCTTTTGAACTGTGGTGTTGGAGAAGACTCTTGAGAGTCCCTTGGACTGCAAGGAGATCCAACCAGTCCATCCTAAACGAGATCAGTCCTGGGTGTTCATTGGAGGGACTGATGCTGAGGCTGAAACTCCAGTACTTTGGACACCTCATGCGAAGAGCTGACTCATTGGTAAAGACCCTGATGCTGGGAGGGATTGGGGGCAGGAGGAGAAGGGGACGACAGAGGGTGAGATGGCCGGATGGCATTACCGACTCGATGGACATGAGTTTGGGTGAACTCTGGGAGCTGGTGATGGACAGGGAGGCCTGGCATGCTGTGATTCATGGGGTCGCAAAAAGTTGGACACAACTGAGCAACTGAACTGAACCAGTCGGTATATGTTAACTATTACTATTATATTTAGATATAAGGATACTTTAGAATTAAAAATTTTTCTCTTTTTTTAAAATGTCAAGAAGAGGGGACAGGAACCATCTGCATTGAGATCTTTTGGCCAGAGCACACTTGACATGGATTGTCTCCATGGCTTGTTGAAGAATTCTGGCAGGGTTGTGTATGACAGAGGCAGATTTTAAGTGATAATTATAATTGTTAATCTCATTTCTTTTCACTATATAATATTGTGGCATTTATTTTACATAAAATTTTTCTTCCTTTGATTTCTTTATTTTACATTTTAAAGATTTGTTTTACTGGACAAAAGCGCATGATTTTTTAAAATGTCATTTAATGGGTATTGTCATTATTGTTTTCCCTATTGGATAACTAGAATTTTAAAGTTTGTTATTTAGTTTCTCAGAAATTAATCAGTTGTCAGAGTTCTAGAATTTTATAGAAACCTGTTGGCATAGTTTGTTTAATCATTCTGCATGTATTTTTGGACCTAGAGCCTAGCACTGGGAAAAACAAAGATATATAAGATAATAGTCCTTGCCTCCTAGGAGCGTGGCCAAAGTCTAGTGAGGAGGACTGTAATTCATACTTAAAGAAAACAAAAACCACTTTTGTGGGTCAGATGAAACAGTTTATGAGTTGCCAATTTTCAACTTCTGATATAAACAGAACTCTTGTATAATGGGGCTTCCCCGGTAGCTCAGTTGGTTAAGAATCTGCCTGCAATGTGGGAGACCCGGGTGCGATCCCTGGGTCGGGAAGATCTCCTGGAGAAGGGAATGGCAACCCAGTACTTGCCTCCTAGGAGTTTGGCTAAAGTCTAGTGAGGAAGACTGTAATTCATAACATGTAATTTATACTTAAAAAAAAAAAACACAACACTTTGTGGATCAGATAAAACAGTCTGAAGTTGCCAGTTTTCAACTTCTGATGTAAACAGAACTATTATATAACATGGTTGTAACATATCCTGTATCACGGTGTTATATCCATTGGTCATTTGGTTCCTAGAAACAAACTGTAGCAACACAAATTTATTATTAGAAGGATATAGGGCTGAGTATCTCTTAGAACCTAGTTAGACTTTAGGGGACTGAACTGGAAATTCAGGAACCATGGTTGGACTGTTCCTGTGGATCACAGAGCAACCTTTTCTAGGACTGTAAAGGAAGGTTTCTTCAAAAGGAAAAGTGAGAAGGAAGGTAATTGTATTTCTATCAGTAGGTGTGAACAGAGTATTCCCTAGAGAAGGGAATTAGCTAGGTTTCCTCCATTTTAACTGTTTTCAAATGGTATCATCTTGTTTCAGTTGATAAGTCTTCATTGCTTGTGAGATTCAACTTAATATTTATGTCAAAAGCTCAGTCTTCAAAAAATTATTACCGTCTAAGGTTCAAGCACTCTAATTTTACTGTGATTCAACTGATTTTATTTTTTAATGTTATGTGGTGCTTTAGTTTTCATTACTGAAGCATAATATTAATACAGAAAACACAGACAAATTGATGCTCAGTGAGCTAGTGTAAACCGTGATGTGTGTAACTAGCACTCAGTCAGGAAGAACAGTGGCAGCGTTTCTGAGCTGTCTGCTCTCACCAGCTGTTTACTGCCTTCTCCCTTCCCTCCAGAGCTAGCCGGTGCTGTGCCTAGTCCCTTAGTCGTGTCTGACTCTTTGCGACCCCATGGGCTGTAGCCCGCCAAGCACTGTTCTGACTGAATTATGCTTGCTTTGAACTTAATATAAATGGACTCATGCAGTGTGTATTTTGTTTGTAGCTGCTTTTGCTTCACCTGTTTTTGAGATTCGTCCATGTTAATGCCTTAACTTTAGTGCACTTTCATTGCTCTGTAATTTACTTAGTGTTCATTTACCACAGTTTATTTATGCAATCTGTTGATAGATGTGGATTGTTTCTACTTCTTGATTATTATTAATAATGCTATGTGAACATATTTGTACCTGTCTGTTCGTATACTGTTGATTTCTATTGAGTTTAGACCTAATAGCAAATTTGCTGGATTATAGGCCTAATATAGTATTAATAGATAGTGCCAGTTTCCCAGAGTGGTTATAACAATTCACATTCCCATGAACAGTGTGTGAGTTCCCATAGTTCTGTATCCTCGCTGACAAGTGTCATTTACTTTTGGTGTTCTGATGTGAGGTGGTATTTTTGGTTTTCATTTTCATTTTCCTGGTGAGTTAAAAGGTTTACCATTTCTTCATAAGTTTATTGACTTTTGGATATCTCTTGTGAAGTACTTATTTACTTTAAATCTTTTGATCAGTTTTTCTTTGTGTTCTCTTCACAAAAAACTAAAATTAATTGAAGGAATTCTTTTGGTATTTTGGATAATTACTCTTTTTTTTTATTACATCCCTCCTGCCTCCCTTTATGGTATTTAAGAAGTATCTCAAATTCATACAAAATGTTTTCTCTTTCTTATCTTAATATGGACATTTACAAGTGTAAATTTCCCTGCAAGCACGCAGTTGATTGATCCCGTAAGTTTTGATATGTTGTGTTTTTGATTTTACTCATCTCAAATGTTTTCTGATTTTCCTTTTGATTTGTTCTTTTGGTCTCATTGATTTAGGAGTATGTTAATTTCCTATATTTGTGAATTTCCTGAACTTCCTTCTGTAATTGATTTCTAATTTAGTTTAATTTTGGTCAAAGAACATACGTTGCGTGCTTGTAATCCTTTTAAATTTGTTGATGCTTGTTTTATGGCCTAGCCTATGATCTGTCTTAGGGGTGTTTCATGTGTACTTTAGCAGAACATGTATTCTTTTGTTGAATGGAATATTCTCTAGATGTCTGTTAGGTCTAATTGGTATATTGTGTTTGTTTTATGATTCTTTGTTGTTATTCTGCTTAGTTCTGCTCGGTATTAAAGATGGAATGTTGAAATATTCCAACTAGTGTTGAATAGTGTTTTTCTCCCTTTGTTTCTGTCAGTTTTGTTTCATGTATTTTGAAGCCCTGTTATAAGGTACATACGTATGTTTACAATTCTTTTAAAATGTCTGTGGACAAGCCATTTATCCCTTTATTTTTTGATTTTTACGAAAGTCTATTGGTTTTTGGTTGCCCTGGGTCTTCGTTGCTGTGCATGGGCTCTCCAGCTGCAGAGAGCTGGGCCCACTCTCTGGTTGCCCTGCACGAGCTTCTTCTGCAGTGGCCTCCTTTGTTGCAGAGCACAGGCTCCGGATGTGTGGACCTCAGTAGTCGTGGCATATCCGCCTCAGTAGTTGTGGCTCTTGGGTTCCTGAGCACAGGCTCAGCACCTGGTGCATGGGCTGGCTTAGTTGCCCTGTGGCATGTGGAATTGTCCCGGACCAAGGATCAAACTGGTGTCCCCTGCATTGCAAGGTGGATTCTTAACCACTGAACCACCAGGGAAACTCGTGCCTATAATTTTTTTTATCTTACTGATGAACTGACCCTTTTATTGTTATAAGATGTACCTCTTCATTTCTAAAACCATTTTAGAAGCTGTCTGATATTAGTGTATCTGCTTCAGTTTTTCTGTGGTGGTTCTTTGCACAGGGTCTTTTTCCATCCACTTATTTTTATCCTATTTGCGTCTTTGGATCTAAAGTGTGTCTTCTGTAGACAGCATTTAATTTGATCTTGTTCTTTTTTGATTGACTCCTACAATCCCTGCCTCTTGATTGTATTGCTTAATGCATTCACAGTAAATGTTTTTTGGGTATGGTTGGATTTATGTCTGCCATTTCGCATTTTGTTTTCTGTCTGTCTCATGTCTCTGTCCTTCTGTACCTGCTTTACTATTTTCTTTGCATTGAGTATTTCCTTAGGTAATATTTTAATTCCTTTCATGATTTTTAGCTTCTTTTTTTATTCTCTTAATGATTTTAAGGTTTACATTATAGTCTTATCAGAATTGACTTCAGATTTACATTAACTTAATTCCAACATTATATAGAGACTTTGCTCCTATATAGCTCTACTTCATTCTCCTCTGTTTTGGTTATACATGTTGCTGTGTGTGCAGTTCAGTTCAGTTGCTTAGTTGTGTCTGAATCTTTGTGACCCCATGGACTGCAGCATGCCAGGCCTCCCTGTCCATTACCAACTCCAGGAGTTTACTCAAACTCATGCCCATTGAGTTGGTGGTGCCATCCAGCCATCTCATCCTCTGCCGTCCCCTTCTCCTCCTGCCTTCAATCTTTCCCAGCATCAGGGTCTTTTCCAATGAGTCAGCTCTTTGCATCAGGTGGCCAAAGTATTGGAGTTTCAGCTTCAGCATCAGTCCTTCCAATGAATAGTCAGGACTGATTTCCTTTAGGGTGGACTGGTTGGATCTCCTTGAAGTCCAAGGGTCTCTCAAAAGTCTTCTCCAACACCACAGTTCAAAAGCATCAATTCTTCAGCACTCAGCTCTCTTTAAAGTCCAGCTCTCACAATCCATACATGACCACTGGAAAAACCATAGCTTTGACTAGACAGACTTTTGTTGCCAAAGTAATGTTTTACTGGAGAAATGGTCCACCTAGCTCATCATGCCAATATTCTTGAAGTCTCACTCTCCCATGTTATCTTTCAGAAGCTTTTTTGTTATGCTTTTCATATTTAGGTTTGTAATCCTTTGGAAGTTGATTTTTTTCTGTGTGGTGTTGGAATGGAATAGTTTTCATTTCGCTGTAACTGTCCTGATATCCGAGCACAATTTACTGAAAAGAATTTTTCTTTCACACTGTTTTTCTTTTTTTGTAAGTCAAGTGTCTATGCCTAGAAACAGGTCTGTGTCTAGGCTTTATAGTCTATATTATGTTTGTCTTTGTGTGTGTGTGTGTGTGCTGGTATCATGTTTTCTTATTACTATAGTTTTATAATTAGGTTGATATTCAATAAAATACTTTTCCTGCTTTTTGATAGGTGAAATTTTAAAGATATTTTCCCAACATTTCTGTCTCAATTATTCAGTGAACTACTAATCTAGGAAGTGCTGTGAAAGGATTTTGCAGGTGTAATTAAAGTTACTAATCAACAGACCTTAAAATAGATTATTTTGGATTATTTGGGTGGGTCCTGTATAATCAGACAAGCCCTTAAAAATAGAAGAGTCAGAAGAACAGAAGGCAGAGAGGGAAGCAAAAGAGAAGGGGCGGAAGGAGAGATCAGAGGGGTTTACTCAGAAGCAATGAATAGGACTTAACCTGCTGTTACTGCCTTTAAAAGGGGGTGACATGAGTCAGGGAGTGTAGGCAGTGTCCAGAAACTGAGACCAAACCCCACTTGAGGGGTAGCAGGGAAATGGGGGTCTCTGTCCTGCAACTGCTTGGCACTGATTGTTGTCAACCTGGACCATTCTAAACAAACCTGGAAATATATTCTCTCCTAGAGTGTCTGGACAGGGACACAGCTTGGCTGATACCTTGATTCATTCTTGTGAAACTCGGAGAGAACCAGCTGAGCTGCGATGTGCCAAGATATCTGACCCATAGAACTTGGAGATAATAAATGGGTACTTTAAGCTGATAAGTGTATAGTTAACTTGTTAGGACAGCAGTGGACACTTTATTTTAGATTTTCTTCAAAATTGCTTTGGCTGTTTTTGGCTAAGTTAAAAAATCAAACACCCATCTGTTGGGACTTTCATTGAGATAACACTGAATATATTGATCAATATATTCAAATAATGAGTGTTACAAAAGGCAGTGCCAGAGAATGTTCAGAGTACTATACAGTTGTGCTCATTTCACATGCTCGCAAGGTAACACTCAAAATCCTTCAAGCTCGGCTTCAACAATATGTCAACCGAGAACTTCTGGATGTACATGCTGGATTTAGCAAAGGCAGAGGAACCAGAGATCAAATTGCCAACATCTGTTGGATCATAGAGAAAGCAAGGGAATTCCAGGAAAACATCTACTTCTGCTTCATTGACTACACTAAAGTCTTTGACTGTGTTGATCTCAGCAAACTGGAAGATTCTTGAAGAGATGGGAATATCAGACCACCTTACCCACCTCCTGAGAAACCTGTATGCAGGGCAAGAAGCAACAGTTGGAACTGGGGATGGAACAGTGGAAGGGTTCAAAATTGGAAAAGGAGTATATCTTAGACTGTGTATTGTCACTGTATGTACTTTGCATAGAAGCTATGGGTGCATAGAAGCTATGGGTGCCAAAATCACTACAGGTGTGACTGCAGCCATGAAATTAAAACGACACTTGCTCCTTGGTGAAAAGCTATGACAAACCTAGACAGTGTATTAAAAAGCAGAGACATCAATTTGCCAACCAAAGTTCGTATAGTCAAAGCTAGGGTTTTTCTAGTAGTCCTGTACAGATATGAGCGTTGGACCATAAAGAATACTGAGTGCCAAAGAATCAATCGATGCTTTAGAATTGTGCTGGAGAAGACTCTTGAGTGTCACTTGGACAGCATGGAGATCAAACCAGTCAATTCTAAAGGAAATCAGTCATGAGTATTCATTGGAAAGACTGATGCTAAAGCTCCTGTACTTTGGCCACCTTGTGTGAAGAGTTGACTCATGGTTAAGACCTTGATGCTGGAAAAAATGCAGACAAGAGAAGTGGGTGGCAGAGGATGAGATGGTTAGACAAGCATCACTGATTCAATGGACATGAGTTTGAGCAAACTCCAGGAGATAGTGAAGGACAGGGAAGCCTAGTGTGCTGCAGTCCATGGGGTTTCAAACAGTGGGACACAGGTTAGTGACTGAACAAAATAATTTATGCCTATAGTGTCTTCCTGCCATCATTTTAATAATGTTTTATAGTTTTCTCTGTAATAAACTTGCATAATTACTGTTGCATTTCTAGGTATTTTTACTTTTTGATGTTATTGTAAATAAGATACCTATTTTAGTTTTATTATTTTTTGTTTATTGATGATATGTGGAAATTCAGTTAATTTTTGCATTTGACTTGATAACCAGCAACTTTGGTTATAATTCTGATAATTTTCCTTAGCTAGATTTGTTTTCTATAAACATATGGCCTATGAATGATAATTTCATTTCATCTTTTCCAATCCTTATATGTATTTGTTTTTTCCAGCCTTGTGGTGGCTATGACTTCTAGTCATATGATTTCTAGTAAGGTGTTGAATAGATTGGTTATCATGGGAATACTTGTATTGTTACTAATTTTAGAAGTAGGGGGAGAATTTTTCAGTATTTCACAATTTATTATATGGGTATTTTGGATCTGCCCTTTTTCAGATCAAGGAAATTCCTTTCTATTACTAGTTACTAATTTTTTGTTGTTGTTGTTTGTTTAAATCACAAATGGATATTAAATTTTATCAGATGCTTTTTCTGCATCTTTTTGGACAATCTTAATTTTTTTCCAGGTTTTTTTTTTTTTTTTAATGTGATATTATTTTATTGCTCTTGAAATGTTAAACCAACCTTGTTTTTCTGGACTAAACCCAATTTAATTTTGAGCTCTTTATTTTTCTATAAGAGCGCTTATTTTTCTGATCTTTGTTTAGTATTTTTCACCTATGTTCATGAATGAGATAGGTCTATTACTTCTTACAAATTTGTTCTCTAGATTTTGGAACAGCTCTTGGGAGCTATATTTCCCAATTTGGGGCATTTTGATAAGTTTGTGTCTTTCATGTGCTGAAAATAAATTTTACTGAAGATACCTCATATTTTCCTATCTTGATTATCTGGAATATGTTACTCTGTTTTCTTATGGCATAAACTACTGCCTTTGAAAATTAGATGTTGGCCTTCTGGGCTGAATTCTTAAGTATACATGGTACTCTTACAGTAAGCAGTTTTATTTTTTTTAATTTTCAAGAAAACTTTCTTGAATTGTGGTTTTTCCTATTTATTCTGGTATGGTAGTGCTCTTTAAGGACTTTTGTGTTATGAATGTTGGATCCCTGTTACCTCATTAAGTAGTTGCTTTGTCTTATCCTTTTAATCTCTTCATTTCTTTTGATTTCAGAACTGTTCCTCCTTTTTCTTATTTCCTTAAAGCATTATCTTTTTTTCTTGGATTCATTCAGGCTTAATCTTCATTTCTGAAAATGTTAGGTTTTATATCAAGGTAACATTGACTTCATAAAAATGAGTTGGGAAGTACCTTTTCTTTTACCATTTTCTCAAGTAATTTATGTAAGAAGGGTGTTAGAGCATCATTAAAATACTTGGTAGAATTCACTGAAGCTTTCTAGGCTTGGAATTTTCTCTGAAATTTTAAGTAGATGGCTTCAGTTTCTATAATGTCATAATGCTCTTTAGAATTTTAATTTTCATATCAGTTTTGGTAAATTGTGTCTTCTAGGAATCCCTTCATTTTATGTAAAATTTCAAATGTGCTGCATAAAATTGTAAACAATACTCTCTTGTGGTCTTTATTTGTCTAGAATCTACTGTAACGTCCTCTTTTTCATTCTAGACGGTCACTGTCTGTGTCTTGTCTCTCTTCTTGACCCATCTCACCAGTTTATGCCTTTTCATGGTACCGTCTTTTAGTTTTGTTCACTGGGCTATGGTTTATTCAGAAGTATCTTGCTTAATTTTTAAACATGAGGTATTTCTAAATGTTTTTTTCTTACAATTTCTATCTTAACTCCACCATAGTAGGAAGTAAATCTATAAGATATCAATTCTTTAAAATTTGAGACTTACTTTATGGCAGACATATAGTCTGTCTTGGTGAATATTCCTTATATAGGGCTAAGAGTTTTTTTTTTTTGGCTGTGGTTATTAGCTGTCATGTCATATGTGTGTCAGTTATATCCAGTTTGTTTCCTTTTAAAACGGTTATCATTACTTTTTAACTTTGCTCTTATTCAGAGAAAAGTTTGTTAAAATGTCCAAACAACAATTGTAGATTTGTTGTTTCTCTGTATAGTTTTTGTCATTTTTGCTTTATATATTTCAGATATGTTATATAGGTGCTTAGAAATAAAGCATTTTTGTTTCTGCCTGCTAAAACAAACCTTTTATTAACTAACACTAAATGTCTGATAAAAATTATAATGCATATTTCCTAACAGAGTACTTTATTAAGCGCTTTCCCTGGTGGGTCAGTGGTAACAAATCGGCCTGCCAATACAGGAGACATGGGTTCAGTCCCTGGGTTGGTAAGATCCACTGGAGAAGGGAATGGGAACCCAGTCCAGTATTCTTGCCTAGGAAATCCCATAGAGGAACCTGCTTTGCTACAGTCCGTGGGCTCACAAAAAAGTCGTACATGGCTTGGCGACTAAGCAACAGCTGGTGTTATGACAGATAGTGTTAGCTTCAGGTCTTAAATGTTGGCATGGTATACCTTTTTCTGTCCTGTTATTTGCAACTTTTGGTTATAGAAATTGTAAGTCTTTTGTAAGTAGCATAAGTTCTTTTTAAAAAATGGGTTTGACCATGTTTATGTTTTAATTGGAACATTTAGTAAGTTTACATTCGTTATACTTATTGATATATTTGAGTTTAAATAGATATTTCTAATAAGTGATTTCTAGTTATACTATTTCTTTGAACTTTCTTTCATTCTCCTTTTCTGCCTTTGGATGATGATGAAAATTTTGGCCATGTCACTGTGAGATATTACTTCCTTGACTAAGGATCAGATTGATGCTCCATGCATTGGAAGGGCAAAGTTATCTTCCACAATTGGCTTAATAATATCCTAATCTGTTTTTCTGTGTTTGTTTATTGGTTGGTTGATTCTTGGTGGTTTTATGTATTTTAAGTGGTTGTCCTAGAAACTGAAAATGCTTTCTTGACTTGTTAAAGTATAGTATGTCTCAGTACCTTTTCTTCATCAGCATAGCAGCTTCAGAAGATATTAACTGTGCCCTTCCCTCTTGTGGATTCTATGCTGTTTACCACTCTGTAGTTAGTTCCATGTATGCTTTTGAACACCCAAAAGATATTACTTTTTTTTTTTTTTTTAGCTCAGTTGATTTTCTGTTTTCCTAAAGAATACTCTTATAATTTTGGAGTCTGTCTGGTGTCGAATTGTTTGGATTGCTTGTCTGATAATGTCTTTTTTCCATGTTTATTCTTGAAAGTGTTTTCGTTTGTTGTTTTTTTTGGCTTGACATGGGGAATCTAGGTAGGGAGTTAATTGGTTTGGCCAAAAAGTTTGTTTGATGTTTGCCGTACGATGGTTCTAGTAGCAATTTTGTTAGATTGTGTTGTAACAGCTGTCATATCAGCGCTCATTTTTTAAAAAAGCCTTATCAAAATTGGAGAATTTTTTGTAGCCTTTTTAGTATTGAAGATGGAAGAAAGACAACATTTTTGGCATGTTGTGCTATTTAAAGAAAGGTAAAAATGCAACACTGAAAAAAAGATTTGTGTAGTGTATGGAGAAGGTGCTGTGACTGATAGAGCACATCAGAAGTGGTTTGCACACTTCTATGCTAGAGATTTCTTGCTTGTTGATGTTCCTCCATTGAGTAGACCAGTTGAAGTTGATAGTGATCAAACTGGGACATTAATTGAGAACAGTCAATGTTATACCATGCTGGAATAGCCAACAGACTCAAAACATTCAAATCAACCAACCATTGAAAATCATTTGCACCAGCTTGGTTATGTTAATCACTTTGATGTTTGGGTTCCACGTAAGTTAAGGGAGTGGAGGAACGGGAAGCTCCTTGACCATATCTGTGCTTGTGATTCTCAAACATAATGAAAGTGTTCTGTTTTTAAAACAAATTGTGACAGATGCTGAAAGTGGAAGCTGTTCCATAATGTGGAATGGAAGAGCTTGTTGGGCAAGCAAAATGAATCGCCACCAACCGCAGTGAAGACTGGTCTTGAAGGTGGTGTTGTGTATATGGTAGGATTGGAAGGGAGGACTCTGTTATGAGCGCCTTCAGGAAAACCAAATGTTTAATTCCAACAAGTACTCCTTCCAATTAGGCAAACTGAAAGCTGCTGCTGCTGCTGCTGCTGCTGCTGCTAAGTCGCAGCACTCAACAAAAAGTGTCCGAAATTAGTCAACAGAAAATGCATAATTTTCTATCAGAATAACGCAAGATGATGACCAGACAAAATCTGCTACAGGCTGACTGAGAAGTTCTGATTGATCCACCATATTTACCAGATACTGCACCTTTGGATGTTCATTTATTTTGGTCTTTACAAAATTTTCTTAATGGAAGATTGTAAAAGGCACATGAAACAGTTCTTTGCTCAAAAAGAGAAAAAGTTTTGGGAAGATGGATTATTAAGTTGCCTCAAAAATGGCAGAAGGTAGCAGAATGAAACAGTGAATGCTGTTAAATATGTTGTTCAATAAAGTTCTTGGTGAAAGTGAAAAATATGTCTTTTATTTTTACTTAAAAACCTAAAGGGGCCTTTTGGCTAATCCAGTTATTTTCATTTAGCACGTTGAGTGTTACACCGTTGAGACCTCGTTTCCATTGTTTGTGTTCAGAGATCAACCGTCAGTCCTGTCGTTGCTGCTTTGATGGAATCCTGCTTGTCTCTTTGCCTTTCAGGTTTTGGGGGGGTTTATTTTTGGTTTTCAAGCAGTTTGACTGTGATATATCCAGGTACACTTCTCTCTTGTTCTACTTGGTGTTTGTCTGACTTCTTAGGTCTGTGGCTTGGGACTGCGCTATCCAGTGCCACTAGCTATGTGTGGCTGTTTATTTAATTATCATTAGTTGAGCTAATTATCAGTAGTTAAACACTAACTATTAGTTAAAAATCCATTCATTCACATTTCAGGTTCTCAGGAGCCACATGTAGTTACTGGCTGCCTTATTGGCAGGTGGATGGCACTTCCATCATTGCTGGAAGTCTTCTTGGACAGCACTCTTGAGGGGCTTTCATAAAGTTTTGTAAAATTCTCACCCCATATCACTTCAATTAGTGTCCTGTCCTGTTGTCTTCTCCTCTTTTGGGACTCCAGTTTACATGTATTAGACCTTCCTATCTTGTGTCCTGTGTTTCTTATGCCCTTTTCTGTATTTTCATCATCATATTCCTGTGTGTTTTTAAAATTGTATTTCTGAGCTATTTCCTAGTTCATTAATTCAACTGAGTTGGTTTTTAGGCTCTTTTGCTTGTTAGTTCTAGAAGTCAGTTTGGTTTTCTTTCTAGTTTCAGGCTCTCTGCCAAAGTTCTCAGTCTTACTCTTCAGCACAGTTATTTAAAAGTCTGTGTCTGATAACTTAATTATCTAGATCCCTTTGGGTCATGCTTCATTTCCTTTTCAGTTATGTGTTATTTTTTTTTTGGTTTCTCTCTTTTTTTAAAAAAATTGAGAACTATAGAAATATTTTGGGGCCTTTTAATTGAATGTTAGCAATCTTCTGTGACAGAGGATTTATAAGTCATTTAATTTTGGCAGAAATATAGGGGCATTATAAATCTCAGGTTTCTTGATCTACTTTTAAGGATTAAGATTAGAAGCTGAACTTCATTTAATCCCAGTCATTCTTGCTCCAAGATTGGGATACCAGTTCAAAGTTTGGAGGTGGCTCTGGATTTCATTTTTTCTCTGGCTAGCTCAGTGATAGGACTTTGCTGATGGCTCAGTAGTAAAGAATCTGCCTGCCTGTGCAGAAGATGTGAGTTTGATCCCTGGGTTAGAAAAATCCTGTGGAGAAGAAATAGCAACCCACTCCACTTTTCTTGCTTGGGAAATCCCATGGACAGAGGAGCCTGGCAAGGCTGCAGTCCATGGAGTCACAAAGAGTTGGACACGACTTAGCAGCTAAACAATAACAAGCTCAGTGATGCTGGTAAAGTTTTGTTTAGATTCTCAGCATCTGAGTCACTTATTTTGGAATCAGTAGATGCCTCCAGAGGCAGGAAAGCCTATATACCACACTCACCTCTCTGGAATGTCATTTCCTGAGTTTTGGACTGATGTTCTTTACTGCCTTATGTCTATAAGCAGACTTTTCTTCTTAAAATTTAGTCCAGTTTTTCAGGTTTCCTCAGTCAGAAGATTGGTGTGATGGACCTAATGATCATTAATAGAAATAGAAAGTTCTCCTTTTCTATAATTTTTAAGTTTAATGTTTATTGCAGTGTAGTTGATTTACAGTGTTGTGTTAGTTTCTGCTGTAAGACGGAGTGGGTTAGTTATGTCCACTCTGGCTTTTAGTCCTGTGTTGGTCATCACAGAGTTCTGAGTAGAGCTCCCTGTGCTGCACAGTGGGTTCTTGTTAGTGATCTCTTTTATGGTGGCTTAGAAGGTAGAGAGTCTGCCTGCAGTGTGGGTACCTGGCTTCGATCCCTGTGTTGGGAAGATCCCCTGGAGAAGGAAAGGGCAGCCCACTCCAGTATTCTTGCGTGGAGAATCCCATGGACGAAGGAGCCTAGCAGGCTATAGTCCATGGGGTTGCAAAGAGTCAGACATGACTAAGCGACTTCACTTTCACTTTTCTTTTTTTATGTATAGTGGTGTGTATATGTCAGACCAATCTCCCAGTGTATCCTTCTTACCGCCCTTTCCCCCCCTTTGTAACCATAAATTTGCTCTTTTCCCCCTTTGTAACCATAAATTTGTTTTGTACATCTGTGACTGTTTTTCTGTTTTGCAGATAGGTTCATTTATATCTTTTTCTTTTTTTTTTAAAGGTTCCACATGTAAGCAACATCAGGATACTTGTTTTTCTCTGTCAGATTTATTTCACTCAGTATGACAGTCTCTAGGTCCATCCATGTTGCTGCACATGGCATGATTTCATTCTTTTCTATGGCTGAATAGTATTCCAGAAAGTTTTTGCTTGCATTTATTTTTAGTACTTTATTTGGTTTGGGAATTTGGGGTAAATTTGAATCTTCTTTACTCTCTTCACTCCTTTCCTCTCTCCCTTGTTTTCTTTCTGTTGTTTAAATTGCCTGTTGGTTATGTACAGAGTTTAGCTTGTGAAACAGTCATCTGGAGTTGTAGGTTTAAGTAGAAGGAGAAATATTTTTGCTTTTAATGCATTCAGTATCATTGTAATTTTTAAAGCATTTTGGAGGCCACTATTATACCAGTGTAAGTTATGTTTGGGTTTAAATAATGTTTTTAGTGCATTACAGTGTTTTTAAATAAGCTCTTTTCTTCTTTCATAAAATAATTATTAAAAAGCTGATTAGAGTGAGTTTAACATTAAAGTCTAACAAATCATGTTTGTCATTCGTAAGAATTCATGACTTATGTTAGTAATGTTTCTGACTAGGATAATTTAATGCCCAATGCTGTTTAATCCCAGAAACAGCCTGAGCCTTTGATAGCTTATGGTGAATGATGTCTTATTCATGATCTCCGAAAAAGAAGATTTAGCTTTGCAACCAGGCTTGATCACTCAGAGCTTTTGTGTGTCAGAGTTTTATTAAAGTGGAGAAGGGACAGAGAAAGCTTCTGACATAGACATCAGGAGGGTGAAGGAGAGTGCCCCATTTGCTATCTTATCAGGCCTTACTTTTACCAGACCCACTCCCACAGCATACATCTTAAATTAACAAGATTAGCACTAACAATAGGAAGGTCTTACCAGACCCACTCCTGCAACATACATCTTAAGATAACAAGATTAGTCAGAAGGTTCTTGTTAAGAAGGAGAGACAAGTCCTTCTGCAATGCAAGATACATTGTTGTTACATAATCATGAGCTTACAGTAAAATATACCCTTGCACAAGATGAGTTGTTTTGTTGTGTAATTATTAGCACTGGGCTTAAAGAAAGTTAGTCTTAAAGTTTGTTGTCATAACAACTCAGTTTAAGAAAATACCTTTTTTGTAACTAACATAAAGCAGTGTAGAAAAAAATATTTGTCCCTTTCTCTTCCTTGAGAGTTCCAGACCCTTTACGCTTCTTGAGGGTCCTGGACCCCTTATCAACAAAAGTTGGCTTAAAGCTCAACATTCAGAAAACGAATCTCATGGCATCCGGTCCCATCACTTCATGGGAAATAGATGGGGAAACAGTGGAAACAGTGTCAGACTTAATTTTGGGGGGCTCCAAAATCACTGCAGATGGTGACTGCAGCCATGAAATTAAAAGACGCTTACTCCTTGGAAGAAAAGTTATGACCAACCTAGATAGCATATTGAAAAACAGAGACATTACTTTGCCGACTAAGGTCCATCTAGTCAAGGCTATGGTTTTCCCAGTAGTCATGTATGGATGTGAGAGTGGGACTCTGAAGAAGGCTGAGCGCAGAAGAATTGCTACTTTTGAACTGTGGTGTTGGAGAAGACTCTTGAGAGTCCCTTGGACTGCAGGGAGATCCAACCAGTCCATTCTAAAGGAGATCAGCCCTGGGATTTCTTTGGAAGGAATGATACTAAAGCTGAAACTCCAGTACTTTGGCCACCTCATGCGAAGAGTTGACTCATTGGAAAAGACTGATGCTGGGAGGGATTGGGGGCAGGGGACGACAGAGGATGAGATGGCTGGATGGCATCACTGACTCGATGGACGTGAGTTTGAGTGAACTCCGGGAGTTAGGGATGGACAGGGAGACCTGGCATGCTACGATTGATGGGGTCGCAAAGAGTTGGACACGACTGAGCAACTGAACTGAACTGAAGAATTAACTCTCTCACCTTGGCCTTTGGAAAATTTTCAGACATTATAGTTACTGACTTAATTTGTTAATCATCAAAGAGTGATGATGAATGTACAGTTGAGTAAATGATGTCTGGTACTACTTTTTCCTATTATTAGCAAGGAATAATATATTGATAAGATTCAAAAGTAACATGTGGCATATAATCCTATTATTCAAATACAGCTTTTTGATCCTGGAAAAGACTGTTTTCTAATGAATTACGTTTGATGAAATGGAGTTGTGTCTGGTTTAGGAATCTGGTTTTAAGAAACCATAGTTAATGATTGCACCTTCCATAATTCAGTAACTAGGGTCATTTTTGTTTTCTTTAATTTTCATTTGTTTATTTTTAACACCCAAGACATTTTGTATTGGTGTATAGCTGATCAACAATGCTGTGATAGTTTCAGGTGGATAGTGAAGGGACTAAGACATACATAGACATGTATGCATTCTCCCCCAAACCCCCCTCCCATCCAGGCTGGCACATAACATTGAGCAGAGTTCTGTGTGCTATATGGTAGGTTTTTGTTGGTTATCCATTTTAAATATAGCAGTATGTATATGACCTTCCCCAAGTCCTTAACTGTCTCTTCCCCCTGGCAATAATGAGTTCATTTTCTAAGCCTTTGAGTCTCTGTTTTGTAAGTTCATTCATTTGTACCATTTCTTTTTTAGATTCCACATATAAGGGACGTCATATGATATTTCTCCATCTCTGTCTGGTTTATTTTCACTTGGTATGACATTGCCTAGGTCCATCCATGTTGCTGCAAATAGCCTTATTTCATTCTTTTTAATGGCTGAGTAGTGTTCCATTATACATCGTATATGTGTGTACACACATGCATACGTGCCCATGCGTGCTACGTCTTCCTTTTCCTCTCTTCTGTGGATGGACATTTAGGTTGTTTCCATGTTTGGCTGTTATAAACAGTGTTGGGATGCACACTGAGGTGCATGTGTCTTTCAGGCCGTGTTTTTCTCTGGACATATGCCCAGGAGTGGGGCCACTGGGAGCTCTAGCTTTAGTTTTCTAGGAGCCTCCATACTGTTCTCCATAGTGGCTGTACCAGTGTCATTCCCACCGACAGTGTAGCAGTGTCTCTTGTCTCCACACCTCTCCATCTTTTGTTTGTGGATTTTTTGATGTTAGCCATTCTGACCAGTGTGAGATGATATCTAATTGTAGTTTCGATTTGCATTTCTCTAATAACTAGTGATATTGAACACCTTGTGCTTATTGGCCATCTGTATGTTGTCTTTAGAGAAATGTTTATTCAGATTTTCTGCCCATTTTTTGAGTGAGTTATTTGTTTTGATGCTATTAAGTGTCATAAGCTGTTTGTAAATTTTGAAGACTAATGCCTATCAGTCACATCATTTCCAGATATTTTCTCCCAATCTGTGGGTTTTTTCCCTTTTGCTTATTGTTTGAGGTCAGGTAGGTCCTGTTTGTTTATTTTTGCTTTTATTTCCATTATTCTGGGAGATTGATTAAAAAAGATGTTGCTGTGGAGTATGTTGGAGAGTATTTTGCCTATGTTTTCTTCTAAGAGTTTTATAGTGTCTGGTGTAACATTTAGGTCTTTAATCCATTTTTAGCTTATTTTTATGTATGGAGTTAAGGAATGATTTAACTTCATTTTTTGTACATGTGGCTGTCCAGTTTTCCCAGCACCATTTGTTGAAGAGATTGTCTTTCAGTCATTATGTAGTCTTGCCTCCTTTGTCATAGATTAATTAACTGTTGGTACATGGGCTTATTTCTGAGCTTTCTATCGTGTTCTATTGATGTATATTTCTGTTTTTGTGCCAGTACCATACTGTTTTGATGACTGTAGCATTGTAGTATAGTCTGAAGTCGGGGAGCCTGATTCCTCCAGCTCCGTTTTTCTTTTTCATGACCGCTTTGGCTATTCGGGGTCTTTTGTGTCCCCATTCACATTTTGAGTTTTTTGGTCCTGATTCTGTGAAAAACGCCATTGGCAATTTGATAGGGACTGCATAGAATCTGTAGATTTCCTTGGGTAGTATAGTCATTTTGACACTATTGATTCTTCCAGTCCATGAATATGGTATATCTTTCCATCTGTTTATGTCTTTGATTACTTTCATTAGCATATTATAGTTTCCAGAGTATAGGTCTTTTGTCTCCTTAGATAGGTTTATTCCTAAGTATTTTATTCTTTTTGATGCAGTGGTAAATGGAATTGCTTCTTGAATTTCTCTTTCTGATCTTTCATTGTTAGTGTATAGGAATGCAACAGACTAATGTGTATTAATTTTATAACTTGCAACTTTATACCAAATTCATTGATGAGTTCTAGCAGTTTCCTGATAGCGTTTTGAGCATCTTCCATGTATAGTATTATGTCATCTGCAAACAATGACCGTTTAACAACTTCTTTCCAGTTTGGATTCCATTTACTTCTTTTTCATGTCTGATTGCTGTAACTAGGACTTCCAAAACTATGTTGAATAAAAGTGGTGAGAGTAGCTACCCTTGTCTTGTTGCTGATCTTAAAGGGCTTGCTTTCAGCTTTTCTCCATTGACTATGATGCTAGCTGTAGGTTTGTCATATATGACTTTTCTTACGTTGAGGTATGTAACCTCTTTACCCACTTTCTGGAGAGTTTTTATTGTAAATGGGTGCTGAATTTTGTCAAAAGTCTTTTCTGCATCTATTGAGATGATCATATGATTTTCATTCTTCAGTTTGTTGATACGATGTATCACTTTAATTTGTGGATGTCAAAAAAATCCTTGCTTCCCTGGGATGAATCCCTCGTAATCTCAGTGTATGATCTTTTTAACATATTGTTGGATATGGATTGCTAGTATTTTGTTGAAGATTTTTGCATCTATGTTCATCAGTGATGGGAGCTGTGATTTTTTTGTGGTATCTGTCTGATTTTGGTATCAGCATAATGGTGGCCTCATAAAATAAGTTGGGAAGTTTTCCTTCCTCTGTGACTTCTTGGAACAGTTTCAGAAGGATAAGAGTCTAAATGTTTAATAAAATTCGCCTGTGAAGCCATCAGGTCCTAGACTTTTATTTGTTGGGAGGTTTTTAATCATGGTTTCCATTTCATGCTTGTGATTGGTCTGTGCACATTTCTGTTTCTTCCTGGTTCAGTCTAGTGAGATTGCATCTTTCTAAGAATTTGTCTGTTTCTTCCAGGTTGTCCACTTTATTGGCGTACAGTTGTTCGTAGTGGTCTCGTATGGTTCTTGGTATTTCTGTGGAGTTGGTTGTAACTTCTTTTTCATTTCTAATTGTACTGATTTTAGTTCTCTTTTTTTTGTTGATAAGTGGCTATAGGTTTATCCATCTTGTTTATCTTTTCAAAGAACCTTTTAGTTTCATGGATCTTGGTGATGATTTTCTTTGTCTCTATTTCATTTATGTCTGCTCTGATCTTTATGGTTTCCGTTTTTCTATTAACTTCAGGTTTTGATTGTTCTTTCTCTAGTTGTTTTAGGTGTAAGGTTAGGTTGTTTATTTGAGATTTCTGTTATATCTTGAGTTAAGATTCTATTGATGTAAACTTTCATCTTAGAAGTGCCTTTGCTACATCCCGTAAGTTTTGGCCTGTTGTGCTTTCGTTTGTCTCTAGGTATTTTTTCTTTCTTCAGTGATCCAGTGATTGTTTAGTAACCATGTTGTTTAGCCGCCACATGTTTGTGTTTTAGAGTTTTTTTAATTCTAGTTTAACTCTAAACCCATACCATTGTGATCAGAAAAAAATGCTTGATATGATATCTGTGTTCTTAAATTTACCAGGCTTGCTTTTGACGCCCAGCTTGTGGTGAGTCCTGGAGAATGTTCCGTGCGTGCTTGGGGAAAATGTGTAGTCAACTGCTTTTGGATGGAATACTCTTTAAGTATTAATTATGTCTAAAATGTTATTTAAGGCCTACGTTTCCTTATTGGTTTTCTGTCTGGATGATATGTCCATTGATGAAAGTGGGGTATTAAAGTGTTTTAATTATTGTGTGACTGTCAACTTCTCCCTTTATGTTTGTTAGTATTTGCTTACATATTGAGGTGCTCTTATGTTGGGTGCATATATATTTATAATTGTTACATCTTCTTGGATTGAACCCTTGATCGTTATGTATGTCCTTTGAATCTTAATAACAGTCTTTGTTTTAAAGTCTATTTTTTTCTGATATGAGTATTGCTACTCCAGTTCTTATGATTTCCATTTGTGAGAAATACTTTGTTCCATCCCCTTACTTTCAGTCTGTAAGTGTCCATAGGTATGAGGTGTGTATCCTGTAGACAACATGTACATGTGTGTGCTACATTGCTCAGTCATACCTGACTCTTTGTGACCCCATGGACTGTAGCCTGCCAGGCTCCTCTGTCCATGGGATTCTCCAGGCAGAATACTGGAATTGGTTGCCATTTTTTACTTCAGGGGATCTTCCCAACCCAGGGATTGAACCTAGATCTCCTTTGTTGTGGCAAATTCTTTACCAGCTGAGCCAGCAGAAAAGCCCAAGGCAACATATAAATGGTCTTGTTTTTGTATCTAACTAGCCAGTCTATGTCTTTTGGTTGGTGCATTTAATCCATTTACTTTTAAGGTAATTATTAATATGTGTGATCCTATTACTGTTTTGTTAATTGTCTTCAGTCAGTTTAGTCACTCAGTTGTGTCCAGCTCTTTGTGACCCCATGGAATGCAGCATGCCAGGCTTCACCATGTCCATCACCAACTCCTGGAGCCTACTCAAAATCTGGTCCACCACGTCGGTGATGCCATCCAACCATCTCATCCTCTGTCGTCCCCTTCTCCTGCCCTCAGTCTTTCCCAGCATCAGGGTCTTTTCAAATGAGTCAGCTTTTCACATCAGGTGGCCTCAGGATTGGAGTTTCAGCTTCAACATCAGTCCTTCCGGTGATCACCTAGGACTGACTGGTTGGATCTCCTTGCAGGCCAAGGGACTCAAGAGTCTTCTCCAGCACCACAGTTCAAACGCATCAATTCTTTGGTGCTCAGCTTTCTTTATGGTCCAACTCTTGCATCCGTAAATGACTACTGGAAAAGCCATAGCTTTGGCTAGACAAACCTTTGTTGGTAAATTAATGTCTCTGCTTTTTAACACGCTGTCTAGGTTAGTGATAACTTTTCTTCCAAGGAGCAAGCGTCTTTTAATTTCATGGCTGCCGTCACCCTCCTCAGTGAATTGTTTTGGGTTTAGTTTTTATAGATCTTATTGTTTTCTTGTGTTTCCTGCCTAGAGAAGTTCCTTTAGCATTTGTTGTATAACTGGTTTAGTGGTGCTGGATTCTCTTAACTTTTGCTTGTCTCAGAGGTTTTGAATGCACCATCAAATCTGGATGAGAGTCTTGCTGGGTAGAGTATTCTTGGTTGTAGGTTCTTCCTTTAATCACTTGGAATATATCATGCCATTCCTTTCTGGCTCGTTAGAGTTTCTGTTCAGAAACCTGCCAATAATCTTACGGGTTTTTCCCTTGTATGTTCTTTGTCTTTTTTTTTCCTGGGTGCTTTTAATAATTTATCTTTGTTTTTAATTTCTGTCAGTTTGATTACCAAGTGTCTCTGTGTGTTCCTCCTTGGATTTATCCTGCTGGGGATGCTCTGTGCTTTCGGGACTTGGTTGACTATTTCCTTTCCAATGTTGGGGAAGTTTTCAGCTGTTTTCTCTTAAAATATTTTCTGAGATCCTTTCTCCCTCTTCCTTTGGATACCTCTATAAAGTGAATATTGGTGCATCTGATGTTGTCCCAGAGGTCTGTTAGGCTATCTTAATTTTTTCTCATTGTTTTTTATCTCTATTCTGTTTTGCAGCATTGATTTCTTGTATTCTATCTTCCAAGTCACTTATCAGCTCTTCTGCCTCAGTTATTGTGCTGTTGATTCTAGTGTATTGTTCATTTATGTTTGTTTAATTCTTTTCAGTTCAGGTCATTTCAGTTGCTCAGTCATATCTGACCCTTTGCAACCCCATGGACTGCAGCATGCCAGGCCACCCTGTCCATTACCAACTCCCAAAGTTTACTCAAACTCATGTCCATTGAGTTGTTGATGCCATCCAACCATCTCATCCTCTGTCCTCCCCTTCTCCTGCCTTCAATCTTTCTCAGCATCAGGGCCTTTTCCAGTTAGTCACCTCTTTGAATCAAGTGGCCAAAGTATTGGAGTTTCAGCTTCAGCATCAATCCTTCCAATGAACACCCAGGACTGAGCTCCTTTAGGATGGACTGGTTGGATCTCCTTGCAGTCCAAGGGACTCTCGAGTCTTCTCCAACACCACGGTTCAAAAGCATCAATTCTTCGGCGCTTAGCTTTCTTTACAGTCCAGCTCTCACATCCATACATGACTAATGGAAAAACCATAGCTTTGACTAGATGAACCTTTGTTGGCAAAGTGATGTCTCCGCTTTTAATATGCTGTCTAGGTTGGTCATAACTTTTCTTTCAAGGAGCAAGATTCTTTTAATTTCATGGCTGCAGTCACTATCTGCAGTGATTTTGGAGCCCAAAAAATAGTCAGCCACTGTTTCCCCATTTATTTCCCATGAAGTGATGGGACCAGATGCCATGACCTTAGTTCTCTGAATGTTGAGTTTTAAGCCAAGTTTTTCACTCTCCTCTTTCACTTTCATGAAGAGGCTCTTTAGTTCTTCACTTTCTGCCGTAAGGGTGGTGTTACTTGCGTATTGGAGATTATTGATATTTCTCCGGGCAATCTTGATTCCAGCTTGTGTTTCATCCAGCCCGGCATTTTACAAGATGTACTCTGCATATAAGTTAAGCAAGCATAGTGATAATATACAGCCTTGACATATTCCTTTCCCTGTTTGGTACCAGTCTGTTGTTCCATGTCCAGTTCTAACTGTTGCTTCCTGACCTGCATACAGATTTCTTAAGAGGCAGGTCAGGTGGTGTGATATTCCCATCTCTTTCAGAATTTTCCACGGTTTGTTGTGATCCACACAGTCTAATAATAAGTCTTCAGAATAGTCAATAAAATAGAAAAACGTTTCTTGCATCTTCTAAATCTTTATCTCCATTCTTTTTCCAAGATCCTGACTCATGTTCACTGTCATTGTTCTGAATTCTTTTTTTTTTTGTTCTGAATTCTTTTTGGGGGAGATTGCCTATCTCCACTTGATTTAGTTGTTTTTCTGGAAATTTATCTTGTCCCTTCATTTGGACCATAATCCTTTCTTTTCATTTTGAGTAGCCTTCTGTGATTGTGATATTAGTTCTGGAGGCTGATGGGATTGTAGTTCTTATTTCTTCTGTCTGCTCTCTGGTGGATGAGGATAAGAGGCTTGTGCAGGCTTCTGATGAGAGGAATTGGCTGTGGGGGAAATTGTGTCTTGTTCTGGTGGGCAGGGTAGAGCTCTCTAAAACTTTAATCCAATTTTCTGCTGATGGGTGGGGCTATGCTCCCTCCCTGTTAGTTGTTTGCCTTGAGACCCAGTCCTGGATGATAGACTGCTAAAGTAGGGCTATCAGTGATCTCCAAAAGGACTTATGCCAAGACACATCTCCCAGGACTGTTGCTGCCTCTACCCCGTCCTCTTGGTAGGCCAGTGCCGACCCATGTCTCTGCAGGAGACCCTCACACATTTACAGGTAGGTCAGGCTCAGTCTCCTGTGGCATCACTGCTCCTTTTCACTAGGTCCTGGTGCACACAAGATTTTATTTGTGCCCTCCAAGAGTCTCGGTTTCCTCCAGTTCTATGGAAGCTGTGTAGTCAAATCTGTTGGCCTTCAAAGTCAGAATCCTTGGGGATTCTCAGTCCCTTTGCCAGATCTCCAGGCTGGGGAGCCTGATATGGTGCCTAGAAGCTTCACAACAGTGTGGGAACTTCTGTGGTGGTGGTCTCCATTTTGTGAGTTGTACAACCAGTGGGTATAGGATTTGATTTTATCATAATTGTGTCCCTCCTACTGTTTCATTGTGGCTTCTTCACTGTCCCTGGATGTGGGGTATCTTCTTTTGGTGGGTTTCAGTGTCTTCATGTTGCTGGTTGCTCACCTACCAGTTGCGATTTTGGTGCTCTGGCAGGGGAAGATATGTGCATGTCCTTCTACTACTCTGCCATTCAAACAAGTCTTGGCTCATTTTGTTGATGGATGTACTTGCTGTTCCTTTAAGGTTGGCTCTTTTCTCAAAGTTCTTTCCACTATAGGTAAAAAATGTGACACATGCCTTTGTTTTGTTACTTTACTTTTAGATTATTATAAGCTATGAGCAACAGCTTATTGTAAAGAACTGTTTTGGCCTCAGAAATAGACTTCTAGAGTTGTTAAATACAATACTTAAGATGCTTTTCAGGCCTGATACATTGTACTTATTTCAGTTCAAGCTATTTTGTAAAAAAAAAAATATATATATATATATATATGAATTTCTTTCTGGATGTTACTGTATTATAAGAGTTGTACATGTTTACAGTACCATCAACAACACATATGAACCAGTTTACTGTACCATCACTGCTCTAGTTTTATTATATTTTACAAGTATTAGATTTGTTAAGTGGAAGTCCAGGTTATTTTACTTGTATATGTTTAATTACCAAGAATATAAGCAGTTTGTCAATGTTTTTATCACATTTTCTCTTTGTAATATGTTTTAAGAATTGCTCAAGTTTCTTAAAATTTACTGTAAAGAATGACATTTTGAATTGTTTGGTCATAAAATTTAGATTAGTGTGTCTTTTTAGGAGAGAGCAAAGTTAATTAGCTGAGGTCATATCTTTGATACTATGGACCCTTTATTTTAGCTTATTACTGCAAAAGTTTGCTTTTACTATGGTATTTATTGACTACAGGGATTGTGTAGTTGATAAGTAAAGATTACTTGCATTTATGTGCATTGCCTCATTTAGTTTTTTATATTAGGCAACAGCAGAGGGAAACAATGATCAGGATTTTTAAGTGGGTGTAAAATATTTCAGTTTGTTCCCAAAACACTGATGTCTGGAATTCGAAGATTTGAAATAGAGATTTTTTTTAGATCCATATTCTATAATATGATGGTCTCCTTGCTGGAATCAATTTTTAGTAGTTACTTACTGTTTATTTTCTAAATCCAAAATAAATACGTTAAGTATATTGTTTTAAGTCCATTCAGTCATGTCTGACTCTTTGCAATCCCGTGGGCTGTAGCTTGCCAGCCTCTTCTGTCCATGAAATTCTCCAGGCAAGAATACTAGAGAGGGTAGTTAGTCCTTTCTTGAGGGGATTTTCCCAACCCAGGGATTGAACCCAGGTCTCCTGTATTGCAGGCAGATTCTTTACCATCTTAGCCACTAGTGAAGCTTCTTAAGTATTTTAAGTTTTAACAACTTTTTTTTGGCTATGTCCTGTGGCTTGCAGTATCTTAGTTCCCTGACCAGGGATTGAACTTGGGCATTGAGTCCTCACCACCACACCACCAGGGAATTCCCAAATGTTGTTGTCTTAAATTTTCTATAAATGAGTTATCAACTAAAACTTAGATACTTGGGTGTATGGAAAACTCAAAAATTTGATGATTGAAGCATTTTAGTTATAATTATAGTTAACATGATTATGACAACCTCCACCCATACCCCATTGAACTTGCTTATAGCAAGAAAACTTTTCATTTATTAAGTTCTGAGCAGTTTTATTGCATATTTTAACTATTATTTAAGGATACCTTTCTAAATTTGTACAAGGTAAAAATAACTTTGACTCCAAGATGGCAGAGTAGAAGGATGTGCGCTCATCTTCTGCAAGAACTCCAAAATTACAACTTGCTGCTGAACAACCGTCAACAGGAGAATGTTGGATCCCACCAAAAAAGATACCTCACATCCAAGGACAAAGACGCTCTAGCAAGACCATAGCAAGGGTGAAATCGCATTTAGAATCAAACACTGTACCTGCCTGAAACACTCAGGGGGCTCAAACAAGCCTTGTGCACACCAGGACCCAGAGACCCCATAGAGTCTGAGCCAGAACTGTGTTTGAATGTCTCCTGCAGAGGTACAGGTCAGCAGTCAACTGCTGCAGGGGCAGGGGCTCTGGGTGCACTAGACCTGGATATGGATGTTGCCATTAACCCCACTATAGAGCTACCAGAACTTACACAGGACTGGGGAAACAGACTCTTGGAGGGCACAAACAAAACCTGTGTGCACCAGGATCCGGGAGAAAGGAGCAGTGACCGCACAAGAGATCGACCCAGACTTGCCTGTGAGTGTCCAGGAGTCTCTGGTGGTAGCATAGGTCGGCGGTGGCCTGGTGCAGGTTTGGGGGCACTGAGTGCAGCAGTGCATACATGGGACCTTTTGAAGGA
Organism: Redunca redunca; assembly: GCA_006410935.1. Classification (NCBI taxonomy): domain Eukaryota; kingdom Metazoa; phylum Chordata; class Mammalia; order Artiodactyla; family Bovidae; genus Redunca; species Redunca redunca. The sequence goes on from SJYQ01004278.1 coordinate 279,340, forward strand.
CGTCACCATTATCTTCATTACCTCCACCATAGTTTGGCCTTAAGTCAAACAACCGGGAGGGAACACAGCCCTGACCGTCAACAGAAAATTGGATTAAAGATTTACAGAGTACAGCCCCACCCATCAGAAGAAGACCCAGTTTCCCCCCAGTCAGTCTGTCCCATCAGGAAGCTTCCATAAGCCTCTTATCCTTCTCCATCATAGGGCAGACAGAATGAAAACCAAAGTCACAGAAAACTAACCAGTATGATCACATGGACTACAGCCTTGTCTAACTCAGTGAAACTATGAGCCATGCCGTGTAGGGCCATGAAGACTGACGGGTCATGGTGGAGAGGTCTGACAAAATGTGGTCCACTGGAGAAGGGAATGGAAAACCACTTCAGTATTCTTGCCTTGAGAACCCCATGAACAGTATGAAAAGACAGAAAGATAGGACACTGAAAGATGAATTCCCCAGGTCGGCAGGTGCCCGGTATGCTACTGGAGATCAGTGGAGAAATAACTCCAGAAAGAAAGAAGAGACAGAGCCAAAGCAAATAACAGTACCCAGCTGTGGATGTAAATGATGATAGAAGCAAGGTCCGATCCTGTAAAGAGCAATGTTGCATAGGAACCTGGAATGTTAGGTCCATGAATCAAAGCAAATTGGAAGTGGTTAAACATGAGATGGCAGGAGTGAACATCGACATTTTAGGAATCATCGAACTAAAATCACCTGGACTGGGTGAATTTAACTCAGATGACCATTATATCTACTATTGTGGGCAAGAATCCCTTAGAAGAAATGGTGTAGCCATCATAGTTAATAGAAGACTCCACAATACAGTACTTGGATGCCATCTCAAGAACGACAGAATGATCTCTATTTGTTACCAAGGCAAACCATTTAATATCATAGTCATCCAAGTCTATGCCCTGACAAAAAATGCTGAAGAAGCTGAAGTTGAACGGTCTATGAAGACCTATAAGACCTTCTAGAACTAACACTCAAAAAGGATGTCCTTTTCATTATAGGGGACTGGAACGCAAAAATAGGAAGTCAAGAAACACCTGGAGTAACAGGCAAATTTGGCCTTGGAGTACAGAATGAGCAGGGCAAAGGCTAATAGAGTTTTGCCAAGAGAACACACTGGTCATAGCAAACACCCTCTCCAACAACACAGGAGAAGACTCTACACATGGACATCACCAGATGATCAACACTGAAATCAGACTGATTATATATTCTTTTGCAGCCAAAGATGGAGAAGCTCTATACAGTCAGCAAAAACAAGACCAGGAGCTGACTGTGGCTCAGATCATGAACTTCTTATTGCCAAATTCAGTCTAAAATTGAAGAAAGTAGGGAAAACCGCTAGACCATTCAGGTATGACCTAAATCAAATCTCTGACAATTATACAGTGAAAGTGACAAATAGATTTAAGGGGACTAGATATGATGGGTGCCTGATGAACTATGGACAGAGGTTCATAACATTGTATGGGAGACAGGGAGCAAGACCATTCCCGAGAAAAAGAAATGCAAAAAAGCAAAATGGCTCTCTGAGGAGGCCTTACAAATAGCTGTGAAAAGAAGAAATGCAAAAAGCAAAGGAGAAAAGGAAAGATATACCCATTTGAATGCTGAGTTCCAAAGATAGCAAGGAGAGATTAGAAAGCCTTCCTTAGTGATCAGTGCAAAGAAATAGAGGAAAACAATAATGGGAAAGACTAGAGATCTCTTCAAGAAAGTTAGAGACACCAAGGGAACATTTCATGCAACTGCTGCTGCTTCTGCTGTCGCTTACATGCAAAGATGGGCTCAGTAAAGGACGGAAATGGTATGGACCTATCAGAAGCAGAAGATATTAAGTGGTGGCAAGAATACACAGAAGAACTGTACAAAAAAGATCCTCACGACCCAGATAATCACGATGGTGTGATCACTCACCTAGAGCCAGACATCCTGGAGTGTGAAGTCAAGCAGGCCTTAGGAAGCATCACTAGGAACAAAGCTAGTGAAAGTGATGGAATCCAGTTGAGCTATTTCAAATCCTGAAAGATGATGCTTTGATGATGCTGCACTCAATATGCCAGCAAATTTGGAAAACTCAGCCATGGCCACAGGACTGGAAAAGGTCAATTTTCATACCAATCCTAAAGAAAGGCAGTGTCAAAGAATGCTCCAACTACCACACACTTGCACTCATCTCACACACTAGTAGTGTGGTAATGCTCAAAATTCCCCAAGCCAGGCTTCAACAATACATGAACCGTGAACTTCCAGATGTTCAAGCTGGATGTAGAAAAGGCAGAGGAGCCAGAGATCAGATTGCCAACATCTGCTGGATCATTGAAAATGCAAGAGGGTTCCAGAAAAACATCTATTTCTGCTTTATTGACTATGCCAAAGCTTTGGACTGTGTGGATCACAATAAACTGTGGAAAATCCTGAAAGAGATGGGAATACCAGACCACCTGACCTGCCTCTTGAGAAATCTGTATGGAGGTCAGGAAGCAACAGTTAGAACTGGACATGGAACAACAGACTGGTTCCAAACAGGGAAAGGAGTATGTCAAGGCTGTATATTTTCACGGTGCTTGCTTAACTTCTATGCAGAGTACATCATGAGAAAGGCTGGGATGGAGGAAGCACAAGCTGGAATCAAGATTGCCAGGAGAAATATCAGTAACCTCAGATAGGCAGATGACATCACCCTCATGGCAGAAAGTGAAGAGAACTAAAGAGCTTCGTGATGAACGTGAAAGAGGAGAGTGGAAAAGCTGGCTTAAAACTCAAAATTCAAAAAATGACTACGATAGCATCCGGTCTCATCACTTCATGGAAAACAGATGTGAAACAATGGAAACAGTGACAGACTATTTTCTTATGGTCCAAAAATCAATGCATTTGGTGACTGCAGCCATGAAATTAAAAGACGCTTGCTCCTGCAAGAAAAGTTGTGACCAACCTAGACAGCATATTAAAATGTAGAGACATTACTTTATAGACAAAGGTCTGTCTAGTCAAAGCTATAGTTTTTCTAATAGTCCTTTGTAGATACAGGAATTGGACCATAAAGAAGGGTGAGTGCCTATAAATTGATGCTTTTGAACTGTGGTGTTGGAGAGGACTCTTGAAAAGTCCTTTGGACAGCACGGAGATCAAACCAGTCAATCCTAAAGGAAATCAGTCCTGAATATTCATTGGAAGGAATGATGCTGAAGCTGAAGCTCAATACTTTGGCTCCTTGATGCCAAGAGCTGACTCATTAGAAACAACCCTGATGCTGGAAAAGATTGAAGGCAGGAGGGGAGGACAGAGGATGAGATGGTTGGTGGCATCACTGACTCAATGGTAGATACAGGAATTGGACCATAAAGAAGGGTGAACACCTAAGAATTGATGCTTTTGAACTGGGGTGTTGGAGAGGACTCTTGAAAGTCCTTTGGACAGCATGGAGATCAAACCAGTCAATCCTAAAGGAAATCAGTCCTGAATATTCATTGGAAGGAGTGATGCTGAAGCTGAAGCTCAATACTTTGGCTCCTTGATGCCAAGAGCTGACTCAAAAACGACCCTGATGCTGGGAAAGACTGAAGGCAGGAGGGGAGGACGGAGGATGAGATGGTTGGTGGCATCACTGACTCAATGGACATGAGTTTGAGCAAGCTCTGGTAATTGTTGAAGGATAGGAAAGCCTGGTGTGCTGCAGTTGTGGGGTTGCAAAGAGTAGACACAGCTGAACAACAGTAACTACCCACTTATCTCTAGGAAATTATAGTTCCTTGCTTTTCTAAATATAATCTGTCACGTCATTTGTCTGTTCCATGCTATAGGGAGCTTATCCGTACATAGTATTACATTCATCTTCAAAGTGCAAGTTAGATGGCTATTTCATTTTATGAATGAGGGAACAAGTTGAGAATTAGCGGGTGGTGGAACTGAGATACGAATTTAGTTATGTTTTGTTGACTAGGTTTCTTGAATTTGAGGATTTTGTAATAGCATAACTGAGAATATTCGTTTATTCATTCAACAAATACTTAATGAGAGTCTTCATGTGTTGGTCATTCTTTAATAGATCTGGATATTTCAGAGAACAAATTTGTTCGGCTGCCCCCTCCCCAGTTGCTGTTCTTCTGGAGCTATATTCTTGTGAGAGGAGGATAATAACCTGCTCTTTGATACAGCTGCAGACTCATAATGACTTGTCTGCCAAGGAGTTTCAGAACTAAGAAGCATTTAATGTGTCTTGGCATGGAAGGAGATATGTAACGTTACCTTAGTTCGAGGGTTCTCCATAACCTCCAAAAGTAGCATAATTGCCGGTTCTTGCCTAGAGCTGTGAACCTGGGGCCTCACTATCGACCAGGTGTCCTTTCAGCTTGTCTTGGAGTTGTCTTTGGGCTTCAGATACTGTGTCAGTTTTGATAGAAAGACTAGTGGGCTTACACTATAGTTGTATTCATAGTTGAGATATATTATGGTGACATAGTAAAGATGAACAGCTGATCATAAGGGGGAAAAGAGTAGCTAGAGCCTGTTGAGATCCCTGTGTTCTCTCCCTCACAAGAGAGGGTTCAGGGAGTGAACACACTTCCCCAGCAGTGAAATTTGAGCAACCTGTGTGCAAAGCATCTGTCCAGGGAAGTCTGCTGGAGACTACTCTGCATTCAGAAGTTTTTACTGGAACATCTTCTTCCTAGCTATAGTACATTGTATAATTTCAGCACTGTGAGCCACCCTTATTAGTTAAAGAAAGCTGAGAATCTCTTTGCTGGGATAGCATCTTCAGGTCCACTGTGTTAACCTTTGTCTGCATAGTTACTGACTGACTGTGGATGGAGATAGCTGGGGTGAGTCTGGAGAGAGGGAATAAATATTTACAATTGTCTTTCCTGTCACGCTTTAAGAGTCATTGTTTTAAGGAAATAACCCTATGTTCAAACAAACATTTTAGGTAGGATGGTGTTTGTTGTAGCACTATTTTTAATAACAAAATATTAGAAACCATTTGAGTCATCAATAATAGGATAATTAAACATTAATGTACATCCTTTTAATGGAATGTTAGGTAGCCATGGAAATAATGTTCATGAAAACATAATAATGTGGCAGATTGTTTTTGTATGATTGGGAGAACGTAGGGTAGAAAGCAGTAAGCTGTGTAGTGTCTTGGGCTTCCCAGGTGGTACAGTGGTGAAAGAATCTGCCTGAGGTGCAGGAGGCACAAGAGGCATGGTTTTGATCCCTGGGTCAGGAAGATCCCCTGGGGTAGGAAAAACCTACTCCAGTCCTCATGCCTGGAGAGTATCACGGGCACAGGAGCCCGGCAGGCTGCAGTCCACGGGGGTCACAAAGAACCGAACGCGACTGAACAAGTGAGCTCAACTCCTTGCACAGAATGCTGCGGTTTAGGAAGAGCTAAGCGCTGTGCTCCCTAATGTGTAAGGTCCTAGACCCCCAGGTTTTGCTTGAACTTAGAGCATCATCTATTTTAGAAGAAAACAATGAAAGAGAAAAGGGAAGAAGGGAGAGGGAGTAAGAAAGAACAGGAAAATATAAAATAACAGGAAGTAGTGTAGGGTCTTGACAGTAGTAGTGGGTGCCAAGTAACTCTTTCTTTTTGGGTTTTAACTATTTTTGGCTGTGCTCTGTCTTTGTTGCTGTGTGTAGGCTTTCTCTCGTTGCGGAGAGCGGGGGATACTCCTTAGTTTTGGTGCTTGAGCCTCTCGTTGCCCTGGCTTCTCCCATGGAGTACAGCTCTAGGGCTCAAGGGCTTCAGTAGTTGTGGCACACAGGCTTAGTTGCCCTGGGGGCGTGTGGGATCTTCCCAGACCGGGATTTGAACCTGCATCCCCTGCATTGGCAGGTGGGGTCCTAACCGCTGTACCCCCAGGGAAGCCCCAGATAACTTTCTGATTCTTAAATTTGCAGATGCCCTTAAAACACAAATGTCTTTATAAACATGTGGGAAAATATAAAAGTTACCTTTTTATTAAAATCTAATTTATTGAAGTAGAGTGAATGTTGCAGTGAACCTTAATGTACCCATTAGGCAGCTTCAGTACTCGTCAATTTTGGCATAAAAGTTCAAGTTAAGTTTGTAAAGAAATTTAAATTTTATTAAAATATATACATGCGTTATATTATTATGGTAGACTGATGTAATTTTAGAGAACAGTCCTTCTTACATATGCAGTCACGTGCTGTCTCTGCATGCACTCTTTCTCACTCATACGCTGCCCCCTCGTTTTGGATTGTTCTTTTTGGAACATGGATGCTTAGTTGAGTGGATGTAACAAAAGGCGTTAACCTCTTGTTGTCTCAATCTCCTTATCTTTTAAAGAAGTATATGGTAAAATAGCAAAATAGACTAGTATTAAGATTATATGTGTGTGTGTGTATAAATGGAAGCAGAGATTGATTTTTATTTTTTTAGCATGTATTTTTTAAAACTTATTTTAATTGGAGGCTGACTACTTTACAATATTGTGGTGGTTTTTTACCATACATTCACATGAATCAGCCATGGGTGTACCTGTGTTCCCCATCCTGACCCTCCCTCCCCATCTCATCATGCCTCAGTGTCATCCCAGTGCATCAGCCCTGAGCACCCTGTCCATGCATCGAACCTGGACTGGCGATCTATTTCACATGTGATAATATATATGTTTCAATGCTATTCAGAGATTGATTTTTAAAGTAAATTATTTTAAGCTAGAGGGAAAGGAGTTAGTTATGTTATTAATACACGGAAGAAATTAGGCATTGAAGTATATGCCATTCTACCTACCAGGAACTTCTGACTTACAAGGGAAAGCTAGAAGAGAGCTTATATATATTATACATGGCAGTGTTTACTGAGCACTTATAGTTTAGCATACATAGATGTTTACATTATTGACTACTTAGTGTCAGGTATAGTTCAAAACTTTTCGTACTAACTTGTTTTACTTTAGCAACTATAAGGTTGCTTATATTATGCTTATATTATCACCATTTTATACATAAAGAAGCTGAAACATGGAGAGAGAAAGGAACTTGGCCTCCTGTGTGTGTGTACAGCTTGTCTGTCTCTGTATGTGTTTTATTTTTGATGAAAGAAAAATAAACTCAGACTTTTTTTGTATTTATAAGAGTAAAATTGAAATAAAATTATTCTTATGCTCCAAGGTCATGACCATATAGAAGCTTAAACAAAAACTCTGTGCCTTACTTCTGGTGCACAGTACATGTATTATATTAAAAGTTGGTCTCGGGTTGTCTGAATCCTTTGCTGGAAGGGTTATAAATTAGTGTTTAATATCTCACCCCTTATCTTTAAGGCATTTTAATCTGACTTGGAGTGATTCTAGATGAGACCTGTTTTCTCTTTATCACAGGCTTTGTTACTGAATGTATATCAATAGAATAGATTCAGGAATTTGGCTTTGCATGCTTACTTTTTTCAGCCATTGTAGGTGAAATATTTATGTGTATATATACAATACACAAATATTTGTATAGAGAGATAGGATGGAGATGTATATGATTCAGAAATAGTTTAGTGAAACAGAATTGAATTAAGTAGAGAAACACATCCATGTTTATATTGGGACATGATACATGACTAAAGAGGTATTTCAAATCAGTGAGGAAATGTTGAGTTTGTGAAAAATTATATTTATTAACTGTTGAAAAAATTCTAGATATATACAGTTAAATTTTAAGTGGATTACATGTCCAAATATTAATATTTTAAATCATTATAAAAATGTAGGTGATATTTTCATTGGATTCCTCGGAGAGAAAGTTTATTAGGAAATAAATTGGGCTACTCTTGTGATAGCTCATTTAACATGTTTATTTAACTGCCAAAAAAATTAGAATATTTGATTTTAAATAGAGGATCAGACAGTGGAATAAATGATAGAATGCAGTGTATTCAACAAAAATAATAAGTATATCCATTAAACACAGGATACAAAATACTATATATGAAAATAGGTATGTTCTGTTTATTAACCATGCTAGAGTGGATGTTTAAAGCTGAGTCAAAAGTAATTCTAGAGTGTTCAACAGTGTAAACTTGTTGAATTCTTTTTGTTTCCTGTACTTTCAAATGCATTTTAAAAACTAATGAAAAGGATTGATTTAAATGGAATATTTTATCTTGTTGAAAAATTTTCTAACTTTATTATATTTCTATTTTTAATCTACCGTTCTCTGCCTTATTAGGCATAATGTGAAAAGTATTAACTGAAGAAAGACTTTACTGTTCTGTATAAATCAGTTTATCATATGTAATGTGAAAAGTAACAAAATCTAGAATAAATTAAAATATTTTCAGAGTAAAGGAAGTTTTGAATTAAAAAAAATGTGAAGTAATAGCTGGGTAGCAGTTGACTCTAATATTAAAAGTGTCTTATTGAACAAACTCATTTCTTTTACTTTTTGTTAACTGGTATTCTGGTTTTAACCTTTTGAAAACATGCTTTCTAGATTTTTTTTTTTTTTTTGACCCATCTGCTAAGGAAGATGAATAGTTCAGATAATTAAAAAATGGCATAATGAAAAATTGATTCATTGTCTAAAAATAGATGCTAAATAAAGTAATGTTGACCAACCAGAACTGCTAATATGTCCAAATATAGGTATCCTGTTTCAGAATGACCACCGTGGGAGACCATATTTTTATAATAATTAACATTTATTGAGTGAGTTTGGGAATGTATGTATGAAAGAGAGGGATAGAGAGAGAAAACGTACTAGAAGGGACCATGACAGACTCTAGTGGGTCAAATTGTGGTTTTATTTATGTAAAGTTGTTCTTCATAAAATAGGATGTGATGGAGCTCTAATTTGAGTAGTGACATCTCCTGTTACATGTTTTACGTGAAGGTTTGGGTTTATGATAGATTGTGGGGAGCAGTTTAGTAAGCATAGTAGCATAGCTAGGAGATAGGTGGTTGTATTTTGGGATGGGGCTTTCTTTTAAGGATGGTATGATCTTTATAGTGTCTTCTGTAATTTTGTCTTTTTCAAAAATATAAACATTTATTGTATGTTGAAGAATTTAATGGATCATGGTAAAATTACCTATTCTTAAGAAAAATCTCACTTTTTATAATTAAGGATCCAAATTTTGGATGTATCAGAAATGACAGTTTGATGTCATAAAAGATTAAAACTTTTGAAATGTGTTAGCTATAACAGGCGGAGAAGGCAATGGCACCCCACTCCAGTACTCTTGCCTGGAAAATTCCATGGACGGAGGAGACTGGTAGGCTGCAGTCCATGGGGTCGCTAAGAGTGGGATAGGACTGAGCGACTTCACTTTCACTTCTCACTTTCATGCATTGGAGAAGGAAATGGCAACCCACGCCAGTGTTCTTGCCTGGAGAATCCCAGGGATGGGGGGAGCCTGGTGGGCTGCCGTCTATGGGGTCGCACAGAGTTGGATACGACTGAAGCCAACTTAGCAGCAGCAGCTATAACAGGAGTCAGCAAATGACCTGACTCTTGATTAAAAAAATAATCAAAAGACATTTTGTGACATGTGAAATTCAAATTTTAGTACCTATGAATAAAGTTTTGTTGGAACAGCAGCTGCTTTTGCTTTCTAATGGCAAAGCTGAGTAGCTGTGACAGAGATCCTGTATGGCATTCTCTCTACTTCCTACTGCTCTGGTTCACTACTGATTTCAGTGCTGCAGTTACACCTTGACAGTATTTTGAGTACCATTTATATTTCTGGTCTGTAATATTTAGTTTTTTTAAATAAAATTTTCAATATTTATATATGCATATACATCATGTAAGAACAAGAAAAATAGAGAACAATGAACTCTGAGTGGTGTTCTTTTTAAGGCATGATGGAGCATGTATTATTTTATTATTGAGTTAGCAAAAAATTGTTCTTTTGCAGTGACACTGTAGCTGTGGTAGAAAAATAAAGTATATATTGACATTACTAGACTAAGCATACATCACAGTATTCTTAGCTCTCAAATTTTTAAAGTAACAGTCCATTTAAAATGGAACATTTCATTACAGTGTAACTTCATAAAAAGTTGAAAATGAGGCTGCCACCAAAATAAGTTTCTGAGCAACTCATTTGTTAGCCAAGCAAAGAAAGCTATTTACTGATGGTGAGTTAATTAAATTGTGTTTGATTGCAGCAGTCAAAGCAATGTGTCCAGAGAAAATAAATCTGTTTTAGACTATTAACTTTTTGGCAAGAACAGTTAATTTAAGAGTTGAGGACATTTGAAGCAATATCAATAGTCAGTTTAAAAACAAGGAGAAAGATTTAGAGTGGTTTTCCTTGTCTCTTGATGAATCCACAGATTTTATTGATGTTACTCAGTTGTTGATTTGAGGCATCAATACCAAGTTTGAAGTGGCAGAATAATTAGCTTCTGTGAATAATCTGTGTAGAACAACTTCAGGTAAAAATATTTTCAAAGTTGGGAAAACACTAAGTACAATCTGAAGTGGAATCTGGTGAGATGTGCTACAACTGATAATGGTAAAAATACACATGAAAGAGAAAAAGGCTTTAGTTAGACACATTTACAAAGCTTGTAAAAATGTGAGGTGTTCAGAGCCTACTGTTATTTATTGTACAATTCATCAGCAGGTACTTTGCTGAAAATATGTGAATTTATTACGTGTTACAGAATTAGTATTGTCAACAGTGAACTCGATTTGTTCTCATGGACTTAACTTGCACCAGCTGTGCACATTCTTGTTAGAAGCTGAATATCCTGGCTGGCTTAGCAGTGGTAACATTTTATTGCAGTTTTTTGATTTTAGGACTGAGTTTGAGATTTTTCTGAACAAAGAGGACAGCCCTCAATCACTATTATCAAATACTGATTGGTTTTGGAAACTAACTTTTTCTATGGAGTTGAAAATATTTTAAAATGAATTTAATGTAAAATTACAAGGCATTAGAGCATTCATTTGTGAAATTTAGCTGCAGTAAAGTCTTTGAGTGGTAACTGATGTTTGAATTACAAGTAACATCAAGATGCTTTATACAGTTCTCATCCTGTCAGAATGAGATCTTCATTCCCACATGAATTTGCTTGAATATATTTTCCAACCTCAAACTACAGTTCCAGCAGCATTTTTTCAGACACTGATGCAAGTGCAAAGAATGTTTCCATAATTCAGAATCAATTTAATTGTGCACTTGAGGAACTTCCATCTAACCTTCAATTGGAAGTGATTAATCTGCACTGTAATGACATACCAAAAGGCAAATATCACAAGAATAATCTAATAGACTTCTCTGACTGCCTTTGAAATAATGAATATGCTCAGTTAAAATCGTGTGCTTCCGGGTTAATATCAGCATATGGCAGTACTTGTTTTTCAGAAAATATTTTTTTCAAAGATAAATCCATAAAATCTGATCATCATTATCAGAGGAGTACTTCTGTTTTGATGATGGGAAACTTGAATTAGGTGGAATGTTCCTTCGCCCCTCCCCACCCCCAGTCCATTCCATTAACAGACTGACCTATTATAAAATACTATATATAGATATCATCATACCTTACATTTTATCATTAGAAAATATATAGGAGGCTTTTCTCTCTTGTTACGTAAGTTTCTTCATAATTTTACCCAGTGGCCTGCAAGGACCAGGATACCTTGTGATCAAGCTCTTTATAACAGTTGTGGTATCCCCTGTTCTATAGCAGTGTTCTCAAACTTGGATGTACATAATTTTTTGAGGATCTTGTTAAAATACGGATTCTAGTAGGTCTGGTGTGGAACCCAAGGTTTTGTGTTTCTTATGTATCTGAGGTGATGACAGGTGTTGGTATCAATGGACTGCATTTTGAGAAGGAAAGCTCTAGTAGTCAAGTTTGTTAGATTTTTAGACAGGTATTCTAATATTTATTACGCATATGTTATGTGCCAGGAGTTATACCAGGGGCTTTTGGACATATTGACTCTTTAAAATGTCATAGAAACTTGTTAGAAGGTATTAAGGACTGCAGTGAGGTTGGGATCTCTAGTAAGGGTTTTCTGTGTGTTTATTCTCTCAGTTGTGTCCAACTCTTTGCAACCCCCTGGACTGTAGCCCACCAGGCTCCTTTGTCCATGGGGATTCTCCAGGCAAGAATACTGGAGTGTGTTGCCATGCCCTCCTTCAGGGGATCTTCCCAACCCAGGGATTGAGCCCAGGTCTCCCGCATGGCAGGCAGATTCTTTAATCAGGGAAGCCCAGTAATGGTTTTCAATTAGAAACTAATTTGTTTTGTTTTCCATTGATTGTATAGCTTCCTCTAGCACCTCATGATGGGGAAGGCGATGGCACCCCACTCCAGTACTCTTGCTTGGAAAATTCCATGGATGGAGGAGACTGGTGGGCTGCAGTCCATGGGGTCGCTAAGAGTCGGACATGACTGGGTGACTTCACTTTCACTTTTCACTTTCATGCATTGGAGAAGGAAATGGCAACCCACTCCAGTGTTCTTGCCTGGAGAACCCCAGGGACGGTGGAGCCTGGTGGGCTGCCATATATGGGGTCACATAGAGTCAGACATGACTGACGCGACTTAGCAGCAGCAGCAGCACCTTGTGAAGGAGAGAGGAAGCTATATACATCTTAAGAAACAGAAAGAGTGGGAAGCAAAGTACCACATTGGTGGCTGGTGCGATAGTAGGGACTGATGTCCTCTTCCCTGTAAATTCCACTGGGCCAGCAACCAGTTTCCAAGCCAAAGAGTGGACATAGTATGGGTGAAGTGAAAATGTTAGTTGCTCAGTCATGTCCGACTCTTTGCCAACCTATGGACTGTGATCCGCCAGGCTCCTCTGTCTATGGGTTTCTCCAGACAAGAATGCTGGAGTGGGTAGCCATTCCCTTCTGCAGGGGATCTTCCCAACCCAGGGATAGAACCCAGGTCTCCTGTATTGCAGGGAGATTCTTTACCATTTGAGCCACAGGGAAGCCCATAGTATGTATAGCACATACATATTTTGTAAACATTTTCCCTCAATCTCTTGGTTGCCTTTTTTATAATTCTTTTAAGCTAGCCAATTCAAATTTTTGACAAGTCCAATTTATTTTTCTGTTTTAAAATTATTTTTAAAAGTTGTAAAATAGAGTTACGGAATTCTGGGAAGATGGCGGAGGATTAGGACGAGGAGATTACTTTCTCCCTCACAAATTCCTCAAAAAAACATTTCAACGCCGAGCAAACTCCACAAAACAACTTCTGAATGCTGGCAGAGGACATCAAGCACCCAGAAAAGCAGATCATTGCCTTCAAACACAGGTAGGGAAAAAATATAAAAGACGAAAAAAGAGACAAAGGAGGTGGGGAGGGAGCTCCGTCCTGGGTAGGGAAGCCCGACCCGGGAAAGGAACTTTAAGAAGAGAGGTTTCCAAACACCAGGAAACACTCTCCCTGCCGAGTCTGTGGTGAGCCCTGGAAGCACAGAGGGCATCATAACAGGAACGATACATAAATGAATAATTAAAACCGACAGATTACAAGCCCAGCAGTGACTTCCCCAGTGGAAAAGCAGCACATAAACCAGCACCCGCCACTAGCAAGTGGGGGTGGGGCAGGGACACGTGCTCGAGGCGCAGGCTGCACAGCTTTGTAAGAATCGGGTAGGAAAGCC
>SJYQ01004278.1:293738-420308 GCA_006410935.1 Redunca redunca
TGGAATTTAGAAAGATGGGGATGATGACCCTGTATGCGAGACAACAAAAGAGACTCAGATCTATAGAGTGAACTTTTGGACTCTGGGGGAGAGAGAGAGGGAGACGATGGGATGAGATGGGAGAATGGCATTGAAACATGTATACTATCAAGTACAGGTAATCTTATTTGTGATAATGTTTTGATTTACAATAAACAGGTACTAGTTTAAAAAAAATAAAAGTAAAAATAAAAGTTGTAAAATATACATAAATAAGATTGACCCTTTTAACCATTTTAAGATATATAGTTCAGTGACTGACATCTCCAGAGCTTTATCTTCCCCAAGCAAACCTTTAACCCATTAAACACTACTTCCGTATTCCCCCATGCCCCTCATCCCTTGGCATCCACCATTCTACTTTGTGTCTCTGTGAATTGACTACTCTAGGAATCTTGTGTAAACAAAATCATACAGTATTTGTCTTTTTATGTCTCACATATTTCACTTAGCATAATGTCTTTGGAGCTTATATATGTTCTAGCCTAAATTTCCTTCAACTATAGAAAGGAGATTTCCTTCATTTTTAATACCAAATAATATTTCATTTCACTTTATGTATATACCACATTTTATTAATGCATTCTTTCATTCGTTGATGGACACTATGAGTGCTCTTTCCTTTTGGCTGTTAATAATAATGCTATGAATATGGATGTACAAATATCTATGTGAGTCTTTGCTTTTACTTCCTTTGGGAGTGAAGCTCACTCATACCTACCTCCACACACTTAAGAGGTGAAACTTTCTGGATCATGGAATAATTATGTTTTTAATTTTCTGAGGAACTGCTATACCATTTTCCATAGTGACTGCCCCAGTTTACATTCCCCCCAGCAACATGCAAGAGTCCAAACTTATCCACACCCTTGCTAACACTTGTTATTTTCTGGGGTTTGGTGTTTTTTTTTTTTTTGACGGTAGCCATCCTAATGGGTGTGAAATGGTATCTGATTGTGATTTTGATGTCCATTTCTTTAATCTGTCGGGCAGATGTTTGTCTTCTTTGAAGTGTCTATTCAAGTTCTTTGTCCATTTTTTAATTGGATTGTTTTTGTTGTTGAATTGTAGGATGTCTTTCTATATTCTGGATGAAAAGTGAAATGGAAAGTTGTTCAGTCATGTTCGATTCTTTGTGACCCCATGGACTATTCAGTTCAGTCGCTTAGTCGTGTCTGACTCCTTGCGACCCCATGAACCGCAGCATGCCAGGCCTCCCTGTCCATCACCAACTTCCAGAGATCACTGAAACCCATGTCCGTTGAGTCAGTGATGCCATCCATCTCATCCTCTCATCGCCTTCTCCTGCCTTCAATCTTTCCCAGCATCAGGGTCTTTTCAAGTGAGTCAGCTCTTTGCATCAGGTGGCCAAAGTATTGGAGTTTCAGTTTCAACATCAGTCCTACCAATGAACACCCAGGACTGATCTCCTTTAGGATGGACTGGTTTGTTCTCCTTGCAGTCCAAGGGACTCTCAAGGGTCTTCTCCAGCACCATACTTTGAAAGCATCAATTCTTGGCGCTCAGCTTTCTTCACAGTCTAACTCTCACATCCATACATGACCACTGGAAAAACCATATCCTTGACTAGATGGACCTTTGTTGGCAAAGTAATGCTTTTGAATATGCTATCTAGGTTGGTCATAACTTTCCTTCCAAAGAGTAAGTGTCTTTTAATTTCATGGCTGCAGTCACCATCTGTAGTGATTTTGGAGCCCAGAAAAATAAAGTCAGCCACTGTTTCCCCATCTATTTCCCATGAAGTGATGAGACCGGATGCCATAATCTTAATTTTCTGAATGTTGAGCTTTAAGCCAACTTTTTCACTCTCCTCTTTCACTTTCATCAAGAAGCTCTTCAGTACTTTTTCACTTTCTGCCATAAGGGTGATGTCATCTCCATATCTGAGGTTATTGATATTTCTTCTGGCAGTCTTGATTCCAGCCTGTGCTTCCTCCAGCGCAGCATTTCTTATGATGTACTCTGCATATAAGTTAAATAAGCAAGGTGACAATATACAGCCTTGACATACTCCTTTTCCTATTTGGAACCAGTCTGTTGTTCCATGTCCAGTTCTAACTGTTGCTTCCTGACCTGCATACAGATTGATCAAGAGGCAGGTCAGGTGGTCTGGTATTGCTGTCTCTTTCAGAATTTTCCACAGTTTATTGTGTCCCACACAATCAAAGGCTTTGGCATAGTCAAGAAAGCAGAAATAGATGTTTTTCTGGAACTCTCTTGATTTTTCCATGATCCAGCGGATGTTGGCAATTTGATCTCTTGTTCTTCTTCCTTTTCTAAAACCAGCTTGAACATCTGGAATTTCATGGTTCACGTATTGCTGAAGCCTGGCTTGGAGAGTTTTAAGGGTTATTTTACTAGTGTGTGAGATGACTGCAAGTATGCGGTAGTTTGTGCATTCTTTGGCATTGCCTTTCTTTGGGATTGGAATGAAAACTGACCTTTTCCAGTCCTGTGGCCACTGTGGAGTTTTCCAAATTTGCTGGCATATTGAGTGCAGCATCATCACAGCCTCATCTTTTAGGATTTGAAATAGCTCAACTGTTTCAACTATATCAGTCCATCTCAACTATTTCAAATCCATCACCTCCACTAGCTTTGTTTATAGTGATGCTTCCTAAGGCCCACTTGACTTCACATTCCAGGATGTCCGGCTCTAGGTGAGTGATCACACCATCGTGATTATTATGGAGTAGCCATCATAGTCAACAAAAGAGTCTGAAATGCAGTACTTGGATGCAATCTCAAAAATGACAGAATGATCTCTGTTCGTTTCCAAGCAAACCACTCAGTATCAGAGTAATCCAAGTCTATGCCCTGACCGGTAATGCTGAAGAAGCTGAAGTTGAACAGTTCTGTGTAGACCTACAAGACCTTCTAGAACTAACACTGAAAAAAGATGTCCTTTTCATTATAGGGGACTGGAATGCAAAAGTAGAAAGTAAAGAAACACCTGGAGTAACAGGCAAATTTGACCTTAGAATAATACGGAATGAAGCAGGGCAAAGGTTAATAGAGTTCTACCAAGAGAATGCACTGGTCATGGCAAACACCCTCTTCCAACAACACAAGGGAAGACTCTACACATGTATATCACCAGATGGTCAACACTGAAATCAGATTGATTATATTCTTTGCAGCCAAAGATTGAGAAGCTCTATACAGTCAGTGAAAACAAGACCAGGAGCTGACTGTGACTCAGATTATGAGCTCCTTATTGCCAAATTCAGACTGAAATTGAAGAAAGTGGAGAAAACCACTAGACAATTCAGGTATGACCTAAATCAAATCCCTTATGACTATACAGTGGAAGTGAGAAGTAGATTTAAGGGACTAGGTCTGATAGACAGAGTGCCTGATGAACTATGGACGGAGGTTCGTGACATTGTACAGGAGACAAGAATCAAGACCATCCCCAAGAAAAAGAAATGCAAAAAAGCAAAATAGCTGTCTGAGGAGGCCTTACAAATAGCTATGAAAAGAAGAGAAGTGAAAAGCAAAGGAGAAAAGGAAAGATATACCCATTTGAATGCAGAGTTCTGAAGAATAGCAAGAAGAGATAAGAAAGTCTTCCTCAGCAATCAGTGCAAAGAAATAGAGGAAAACAATAGAATGGGAAAGACTAGAGATCTCTTCAAGAAAATTAGAGATACCAAGGGAACATTTCATGCAAAGATCGGCACAATAAAGGACAGAAATGGTAGAGACCTTGGAGAAGGCAATGGCAACCCACTCCAGTACTCTTGCCTGGAAAATCCCATGGACAGAGGAGCCAGGTAGGCTGTAGTCCATGGGGTCGCTAAGAGTGGGATAGGACTGAGCGACATCACTTTCACTTCTCACTTTCATGCATTGGAGAAGGAAATGGCAACCCACTCCAGTGTTCTTGCCTGGAGAATCTCAAGGATGGGGGCCTGGTGGGCTGCCGTCCATGGGGTCGCACAGAGTCAGACATGACTGAAGCGACTTAGCAGCAGCAGCAGCAGCAACGGAAGCAGATGGTAAGAAGAGGTGGAAAGAATACATAGAAGAACTGTACAAAAAAGCTCTTCACGACCCATGGACTAGAGTCTGTGGAATTCTCCAGGCCAGAATACTGGAGTGGGTAACCTTTCCCTTCTCCAACCCAGGGATTGAACCCAGGTCTCTCATATTGCAATCTCTAGGTAGCAGTCCAGTATGAGACATAGGACTTGAGCTGTTTTCTCACATTTACTTTCTTGATAGTATCCTTAGGGTTAAGAGGTAGTAAGACCAGAAGTTCCCAAGTGGCAAGAGGAAATGCACTACAAGTGGCAGGCTTTTTCCCTTCTCTGTTGAGGATACCTGGTTCTGCCTCAACTTAACTTTTTTCCAACCTTGAGCTAACCAATGGGTTTTTCTTATGTAAATGTTTTCCTTAAGCTGTGTTAATGAAACTATGTATTTGCTTTGCAACCTGCCTTTCTTCACATTGGTTCAGCCTAAGACTAACTTTTTTTCTCTTCTCTAACCTGGGCTGATAATGGCTCAACAAGCCAGTATTCAGGTCTTTTTTTTTTTTTTTTTTTGCGGAGGGCGGAGAGTGGCACACCTTGTGGTATTCTATCTTAAAAATGCATATTGTGGGACAGGGGCCTGGTGAAACTCCCTGAGACTTGAGGTTTCTCTTTTTCTGATTAGCAGCTTGCTAACAGACATAGGCCTTGCTAAAAACTACAATGGGGCGTTCTCTGCCCCCTTCTGATGTCTGTCAGAAGCTTTCTCTATCTATTTTACCTTTAATAAAATTGTTACACAAAAAGCTCTGAGTGTTAAGCCTCGTCTCTAGCCCCGGATCGAAATCCTCTCCTCCAAAGGTCTTGAAGCCTTTGTAGCACAGGCTTGTATCTGCAACATTTCACTTTGATGCACAGAAGTGATTAGTTTTTTAAAAAATGCTTTTAATATTTATTTTTACTTATTCATTTGGCTGCGCCAGCTCTTAGTTCAGATGTGGGATCTAGTTCCCTGACCAAGGATTGAACCCCAGTCCCCTGCAATGGGAGCTTAGAACATCAGTCACTGGACCACCAGGGAAGTTAATTTTGATAAAGTCCAGTTACATATATTTTCTTTTGTTGCTGAACTTTTGTTTTTATATCCAAGAAATCATTGCCAGATACAGTGTCATGAAGATTTCCCCTTGTTTTCTTCTATGAGTTTTACAGCTTCAGGTCTTTAAGTATATGATCCATTTTGAGTTAATTTTTGTATTTGATGTTAGGGAAGTGTTCAACTTAACATTTTTGCATGTAGATATCCAGTCTTTCCAGTGCTGTTTGTTGAAAACATTGTTTTTTCCCCCATGGAATGGTCTTTGCACTCTTATTTCTGGGCTCTCTATTTTATTCCATTGGTTTACATGTTTGTCTTTAATTAGTACTATATGTGTGTGTGTGTGTATGTGTGTGTGTATTGCTTCTGAGAAACTCACCAAAACTATTGCTGAATGCAGAATTTTGCTGCCTCTGTTTTTTGATAAATGGTGATTAATAAAACAGGAAAAGCATATGGGAAAAAATTCTGACCCCCTACCATACACAAATATTAATTTAGGATAAATCATAGACCTAAGCAGAAAAACAAAAAACTTAAAAAGATTGTGTTTTTTCACTTTGGGACATGCAAAGTTTTCTTGGTAACAAAAAGATAATAACCATACATAGAAAAATTAGATATTTTCACTTCAAAATTAAACATTTCTGCTCCTCAAACCATTATGAAGAAAATGGATAAAAATCGAAGACTTAAAATGTTTTTCCTGTCTATCCACCAACTGATAATGTGTTTTTTAAGGTTTATTTTATGTTTTGGTTGCGGCGTGTCTTCATTGCTGCATCCAAGCCTTCTCTGGTTGGGGCAGCAGGGGCTGCTCTTTGTTTCAGGGGGCAGGCTTCTCGTTGCAGTGATTGCTCTTGTCGTGGAGCAGAGGCTCTAGGCGTGCGGACTTCGATAGCTGCGGCATGTTGGCTCAGTAGTTGCAGCTTCTAGGCTGTAGAATGCTGACTGGCTAGTTGTGGCTCACGGGCTTAGTTGCTCCGGGGCATGTGGGATCTTCCTGGACCAGGGATTGAACTGGTATATCGCAATGCAAGGTGGATTCTTAACCACTGGATGACCACGGAAGCCCCTGACAGTGACTATTTCTGATGTAGTAGCAGGATCGGAAAAAAAGGAAGTACTGATGATACTTGAAAGTACACTGTTAGGAGTATACTTATGATAGAAACCAGATTCTCGGGACCTAAAACTAGTTAGGGTTATAAATCACCAGTGTAAGGAAATAATTAAATTTTCTGATATTAATTGCACAAAATTCAAGCTTCAGTTTTTTTTTTTTTAAAGGCATATGTGAGACAGAAGGAGGCAGGGAGGGGAGAGATGCACAAGAGAGCAGGGATCCGTGCAGATGCAAGATTTCTTGAATATTAAGAAGGAATAGGATCAAAAACAAGAAATGAAGGCTTTAGGCTTTTGGACTTAGCTACCTTTTTGTCTAAGATGGAAGAATGAAGAATGGACAGGGAAGATACATACAGGCACAGAAATGCTAATAAACATGGAAGGGTGGCCATTATCCCTCTAGCCCTCCATCCAGATGAAGGTGGAAAGTAATGAGGGAACTTCAAAGGGTTAAGTACTATAGGAATAGCTCTTAACTTTTAGGAGAAAAACATCAGGGTGTGTGAAAGGGGTCTAGTGTAGTTTGAAAATGTTCCACATGTGGTTCTGGATTCTGATAATATCCTCCAGCTCCCTTTGACTCACTTAGGTCACTCCTAAAGTTTTATCAGTAGAGAATTAGCAGATATGGAGGAGAGAATTTTTAAGAGTTTAATTGAACTTTAACTAGAATTTGTGGTGCTTTAGTCTCCTTAGTTGAAATTACCTGAGGGAGTTCATTTTCCCCTCTTTAATTCTCAGAGTTATTGTTTAATAATAGATGTTACCTCAGTGATCTGCTTGATATTTGTGTGTGTTTTGTGTCTGCCTACTAGAAACTGAAAAAACACTACAAAAAAACCTTTGGACGTGACAGTAATAAGAGTCTTCCCCATTTTAAATACAGTTAGTCATAAATTGAGTGCTTCCCAGGTGGCTTAATGATAAAGAATCTGCCTGCCAAGCAGGAGACATGGATAAGATCCCTGGATTGGAAAGGTCTCCTGGAGAAGGATATGGCAACCTACTTCAATATTCTTGCTTGGGAAATCCCATGGACAGAGAGCCTGGTGGGCTACAGTCCATGGAGTTGCAAGAGAGTCAGACCATGACCTAGCAACTAAATAACAACAAAACAACCAAGTCATGAATTATATATAAGCAAAATATTGAAGTAGTAATACCACTTAGTGCAAAATTCTGTATAAGCTTAGAGTAGGGAGATTACATTATGAGAAGTGGACTTGGATCCACTAATGGCTCATCAGATTAGTTTAATAGCTCACAAACAGCGTCTTTTTTCTTTTTAATGGGTTAGAATAGACTTGAAAATATTAGAGCTTGCAGCATATAGTAATAAACAGTTGTGGAACTTTTAATATAAAATGTATGTATGTGTGTGTTGATTTAGGTGAAAATGTATTTGTTACCGTGGATTGCAGTCAAAAAGTGTTGGAAATCCACCATAGGTTATTTTGATAAATAATTGTGGACGTTATAAAAACCTTTAAAGTCCTTACATTCATCTGCTTTTAGAATTCGTTAAGTTTATATTTACATTTCAGCTAATTGTTGTTCAGTTATGTCTGACTCTTTGTGACCAGATGGGCTGCAGCACACCAGGCTTCCCTATCTTTCACTATCCCTCGGAGTTTTCTCAAATTCATGTCCAATGAGTTCATGATGCCATCCAACCATCTCATCCTCTGTTCCCCCTTCTCTTCCTGCCCAGTATCAGGGTCTTTTCCAAGAGTCGGCTCTTCACATCAGGTGGCCAAAGTATTGGGGCTTCAGCTCAGTATCAGTCCTTCTAGTGAATACACAGGGATGATTTCTGTTTGATCTCCTTGTTGTCCAAGGGACTCTCAAGAGTCTTCTCTAGTACCACAGTTCAGAAGCATCAATTCTTCAGCACTCAGCCTTCTTTATGATCCAAATCTTACATCCATACATGACTACTGGAAAACTAAAGCTTTGCCTATATGGACCTTTGTTGGAAAAGTGATGTCTCTGCTTTTTAATATGCTGTTTAGGTTTGTCATAGCTAATTACATAAATATATTTTAGATATAAGTATATAAATACATATGTAAGTGTGCTTTTTTTTGTTTTCTTTTTTTTTTTTTTAATAGGTGCAATGGATGAGCTTCATAGTCTGGATCCAAGAAGGCAAGAATTATTGGAAGCTAGATTTACAGGAGTTGCAAGTGGGAGCACGGGAAGCACAGGCAGTTGCAGTGTTGGAGCTAAAGTGAGTAAAATTGTAATCTTTATTTGACATTTTTTCTTTATATTAAAGTATGCATATTTTGTAAAGGATTTATATTTAACTGCAAGTTAGTACTTACTATTATTATTATAATGTATAGGAAAAAATCCAGTGTTTTTATACCTGATTTTTAGTATAGCATACTATATTTTGCATACCATTTTGCAAAAAGGCAAAATGGTTGTCTGAGGAGGCCTTACAAATAGCTGAAAAAAAGAAAAGAAAGTGAAAGTGAAAAGGAAAGATACACCCATCTGAATGCAGAGTTCCAAAGAATAACAAGGAGAAATAAGAAAGCCTTCCTCAGTGATCAGTGCAAAGAAATAGAGGAAAACGATAGAATGAGAAAGACTAGAGATCTCTTCAAGAAAGTTAGAGACACCAAGGGAACATTTCATGCAATGATGGGCTCAATAAAGGACAGAAATGGTATGGACCTAACAGAAACAGAAGATACTAAGAAGAGGTGGCAAGAATACAAAGAACTATATAAAGAAGAGCTTCATGACCCAGATAATCACGATGGTGTGATAACTCACCTAGAGCCAGACATCCTGGAATGTCAAGTTAAATGGGCCTTAGAAAGCATCACTACAAACAAAGCTAGTGGAGGTGATGGCATTCCAGTTGAACTCTTTCAAATCCTAAAAGATGATACAGTGAAAGTGTTGCACTCAATATGCCAGCAAATTTGGGAAACTCAGCAGTGGCCACGGGACTAGAAAAGGTCAGTTTTCATTCCAATCCCAAAGAAAGGGAATGCCAAAGAATGCTCAAACTACCGACAATTGCACTCATTTCATATGCTAGCAAAGAAATGCTCAAAATTCTGCAAGCCAGGCTTCGACAGTATGTGAACCGTGAACTTCCAGATGTCCAAGCTGGATTTAGAAAAGGCAGAGGAACCAGAGATTAAATTGCCAACATCCGCTGGATCATCAAAAAAGCAAGAGAGTTCCAGAAAAACACCTACTTGTGCCTTATTGACTATGTCAAAGCCTTTGTGTGGATCACAACAAACTGTGGAAAATTTTTAAAGAAATGGGAATATCAGACCACCTTACCTTCCTCCTGAGAAATCTGTATGCAGGTTTCTGCATACAGTTAGAACTGGACAGAAGCAACAGTTAGAACTGGACATGGAGCAATGGACTGGTTCCAAATGGGGAAAGGAGTACGTCAAGGCTGTATATTGTCACCCTGCTTATTTACCTTATATGCAGAGTACATCATGAGAAATGCCAGGCTGAATGAAGCACAAGCTGGAGTCAAGATTGTTGGGAGAAATATCAATAACCTCAGATATGCAAATAATATTACATTTATGGCAGAAAGCAAAGAGCCAAAGAGCCTCTTGATGAAAGTAAGAGGAGAGTGAAAAAGTTGGCTTAAAACTCAACATTCAGAAAACTAAGATCATGGAATCTGGTCCCATCACTTCATGGCAAATACATGGGGAAACAATGGAAACAGTGACAGACTTTATTTTTGGGGGCTCCAAAATCACTGCAGATGGTGATAGTAGCTATGAAATTAAAAGATGCTTGCTTCTTGGAAGAAAAGCTGTGAGCAACCTAGACGGCATATTAAAAAGCAGAGACATTACTTTGCCAACAAAGGTCCATCTAGTCAAAGCTATTGTTTTTCCAGTAGTCATGTATGGACGTGAGAGTTGGACTATAAAGAAAGCTTAGCGCTGAAGAATTTATGCTTTTGAAAAGTGGTGTTTGAAAAGACTCTCGAGAGTCCTTTGGACTGCAAGGAGATCAAACCAGTCAATCCTAAAGGAAATCAGTCCTGAGGATTCAATGGAAGGACTGATGCTGATATTGAAACTCCAATACTTTGGCCACCTGATGGAAAGAACTGACTCATTGGAAAAGACCCTGATGCGGGAAAGATTGAAGACAGGAGGAGAAGAGGATGACAGAGGATAAGATGTTTGGATGCCATCACTGATTGGATGGACATGAGTTTGAGCAAGCTGAGGGAGTTGGTGGTGGACAGGGGAGCCTGGCTTGCTGCAGTCCATGGGGTTGCAGAGAGTCAGATACAACTGAGTGACTGAATTGATAACTATATTTTGAGTATTTATGTTGTAATTTAGCATAATAGGTTTCAAGAGTAAAAATGAATTTGGTAAATGTACTGTCTTTTCTCCCATTACATAATTTTCACTTTTCCTTATCCTTTTTGTTTCTTCTTTGCCCCTGTAACTCATGCTCCTGTTATATATGTTTCTATCTGTATAGTAATCCACTGCTGCTGCCTGCTACATAAAATGAATAGTATATCTGTTTTGGCTTCCAGTGATAGATATCAGGTTGTCTCCAACTCACATTGTGGTGAATTGTAACTGTTCTCTTTTGTGACTTTGTAAACATTTTTTAAAGATATATTCCTAACAGCAGAATTGATAGAGCATCGGAATGACACCCCACTCCAGTACTCTTGCCTGGAAAATCCCATGGACGGAGGAGCCTGGAAGGCTGCAGTCCATGGGGTCGCTGAGGGTTGGACACAACTGAGTGACTTCACTTTCACTTTTCACGCTCATGCATTGGAGAAGGAAATGGCAACCCACTCCAGTGTTCTTGCCTGGAGAATCCCAGGGACAGGGGAGCCTGGTGGGTTGCCGTCTATGGGGTCGCACAGAGTCGGACACGACTAAAGCGACTTAGCAGCAGCAGCAGCAGGACATGTATATATTTAAATTGACTAAATAGTGTGTGCTATTTATAACGGTTGTATGAAACTAATTTGCATTCAGCAGAGTGCATGAGTATTTCTGTATCTTTGTATCCAAGAAACCCTTGGCATCATCCAGATTCCTCATGCTTGATAGCCCAGAAGGTATATTTTGCTGTGTGTCTTGCTGGGCTGCTCTAAGTCGCTTTATCATGTCTGACTCTTTGCTACCCCATGTAACCCATAAGACTTCTCTGTCCATGGAGTTTTCTGGGCAAGGATTCTGGAGTAGGTTGCCAGGGGTTTTTCTCTACCCATGGATCGAACCCATGTCTCTTTTGTCTCCTGTATTGTTTACCATCAGAGCCACTCTTTCTCATATGTCCCTTGCATATTCTACATAGTCCATATTGATTACATACAGTTCAGATAACTTCTTTCATTTTGTCATGTCTGTTAACTTTTTTTATGGTATCCATCATATCCACCATAAATATGGTACAGAACTCTTTAATGTTGTTATATTCAAACTCACTAATTTTTTTTGCTGTATGGTATATACCTTAGTGTACCAACTTTTGGTTTTACTAAGAAAAACAGTTGTCACCATTAACCATCTAGGTCAAATAGACCTTTTTGCTATGTTTATATTTTGTTATTTTACTAATTTTCAGCAATAAGAAAATATAATAGCAACTTTATTAGAAATTTTAATATGAATTTAAACATACTTAAAAATCTCTTTGTATCAAGTAAATCTTGGTGCACAAGCATCATAAAAGATGAAGGATATTGTTATGCATCCTTTGAGCTTAAAAATAGCCCACGTTCTTGTTGCAGAACATTGTATGATGAAGTCCTTCAGCTGAATGAATTAATGGATGAGAATACCATGTTTCCCTTTTTCCTCCCCTTAGAAATGTACTGTCCCATTCTTTGATTCTTGAATTTGAGAAAATTCATCTATGATATTGTCATTTGAAGACTCAAATCTTATTTATATGTTTATTGTCACCATCATCAGTTTTAGGTGCTGTTATTTCTTTATATTTATTTTCTGATTTGTGTAATAAACGTAAATTATCATCTGTCATTTTCTTCTCTTGCTTGTCTTAGGTAGAAAATGAAAATTTCTTATTAGCTGGAGTTGATAAAAGCTAAAATCAGACTCCAAAGATCGTTTCTTAGTCATTTATATGTTTTTGAAAGATAATGCAGTACTTTGAGGTAAAGAAAATAACTTTATAATTTATTTATAAATTTATTTTTATAATTTATTTCACTGTTGCATCATCCTTTTAGGCATTAAATCTGTATTGTTTTTCTATTTCTATTATAGTAAATTATCATGAAGTTGCTCAAGACAGTACGCATTTATTATCTTACAATTCTGTAGCATCCAAAGTCTGATACAAGTCTCACTGGGCTAAAATCAAGCTGTCTGCGTTGCTGCATGTCTTTTTGGGGGCTTGAAGGAGGATCGATTTGCTATGCCTTTTTGCAGCTGTGAGAGGCTGCCTTCATTCCTTGGCTGGTGGTGTCCTTCCTGCATGTTCAGTATCTCTCTTACTCTTCTTTGACAATCATATGTAATGTACCATAGCCTAGTTGGACTCTTCACTTTTAATTGCTAATATGATTAGATTGGGCCCACCCCAATCTGGATAATATGGTATAACTTCCCCATTTCAAAATTCTCATCCTTACTCACATCTGCAGAGCCCCTTTTGCCATATACAGTAACATTCTGGTGTTTAGGGCATGGACATCATCATTCTTCCATTTTAGAGGCTTCTCTTTGTTTCAGCATACTTGAATAACTGATGAACAATGATAAGTAATGACTTCCTTTTATGATATAATAACAAAATATAGGAAAAATAAGATCAGTAAGATCCCATAATGTATTTTGGATTTATGAAAGCTGGTGGACATCTGGTAATTAATTGCAAGATAGAATGTTATATTCTATTAAAAATAAGTTCCTATTTTTATTCTGTGGATGGTCTCAAAGAATAAAAGTCCTGAAATATTAATTGTTACAAACTGACTTGAAAAAGAAGCCAGAAAGCTAAAGTTGGATCCAGTGGACTCTGATGGTATTCTAAAAGTCAAATTCTTCTTCCCCACCCATGAGGCAAAAATACAATTCCTTCTGTTTTATAGTTTCACTTTTATATTTATTCTTTAGCCCGTTGAGGCCTCATCTTTTATATAATATTGATAAAGATCAGGTTTTATTTTTCTCCATGTAATAAACCAGTTTTCTCCACTTCTTAAACCATCCGTGTTTTCCCACTGATGTGTGATACGCCTGTATCATATGTTGATTTGCCGTGTGTATATTCTGAGCTGTCTGAAACTTACCTTACGCTCCGGTGGTCTTTCTGTGTTCCGTCAGCATCACATAAAGAATATGGTTGTGTTTTGGTATGTCTTGTTTCTGCGGTAAAGCAAGTCTCTCCTTTAATCTTCTTTTGTAAGATTGACTCAGTTATTTATGGATCTTTATTCCCTCGTGTAAAATTTGAGCATGTCTTTAGTTGTTAGCACTTGGGGATTATTCTTCTTTAATAACTCATTTGTATCTTTTTCCTTTAAAGATCAAATGGAATTTCTGTCCTAAATGCAGATTGATTTTTGGGAGTATTGAAATGTTTATAAGATTAGGTTGTCCCATGTAAGTACATGAAACGTCTCTCCATTTGTTCAGTTCTCTCTGTAGAGTTCTACAGAATTTTTGGCTGTTTTAATGAATTTTTTGGGCTTATTTCTGGATACTTGAAAGTTTTTGTGGCTGAAGTATTTTTTATTCTATTTACTAGTTGGCTCTTGGTGACCTAGGAGGTTTTTTATTTTTATAGACTGGTGTTGTATTTAGTAGCCTTACTTTGGTCTCTTTTATTGGTTGTACTACTTTGTTGATTATTTACGTTTGTTCAGGAGAAATGGTTATTTTCCCCAGATACAGTTTTATTTCTTATACTTAGTGTGTGTGTGTGTGTGTGTGTGTGTTGGTCATGAGCTTCAGTACTATGTCTCGTCCTGTTCAAGAGGAATCATCTAAAGTTTCTCCATTAAGTGTAATGTTTGCTGTAGGCTGTGTATATATAACCATGACCACATAGCAAAAGAGCTTTTCCATTCCTGGTTACTTAAGAATTCTTTGTTCATTTGTTTTAAAAATAGTAAGTGTAACAAATTTTGGAAAACATTGAACTTTGCATTTCTGGGATAAACCCAACTTGGTTATGATACACCATTTAAAAAATATTTTATTAGATTTAATACATGACTAGCTATTTTAGTTAGGATTTGTACATTTATGGTTGTAACAGAAATAGATGCACTGACCTGAAGGGTACTATTTTAGTGAGTTTTGACAAATGTATACACTTGTAGTAATCCACATCCTTTTAAGATATAGAACATTTTCATCACCTTGTCTGTTTTATAAAACAGTATCACACTAGCCCCATAAAGTGAACTATTTTTTTGCTATTTTCAATTTTTTCAACATCGTATATATGGTAGAAAATGTTCATGGGAAGATGAGTAGATGTTTACCTGTAAAACTGTCTTGTCCTGGGGTTTGTTGTGAAGAAAGTGTCTTTCACTATCATTTAAGTTTCATTAATATTAGTTTATTAATCTGTTTCAGTTAAGCTTTTTAGACTTATTAGTGGATAGTTATAACACTTTAAAAAATCTCAATTCTTATCCATTTTTGTTTATTCTTTCAGATTCTGCTTTTCTGTTCATTCCTGCCAGAGCTCTAATTAAGTAACTGTTTCAAAGAATTTGGTTTTAATCTGTTTCACTTTATTTTCCCCATTGATTTCTGTCGTCATAATTTACTTGCTGGATTTGCTCTGTCGCTCTTCCTCCAGCTGTTGAGTTGAAGGAGTTAGATTATTTATATGGCAACATAATTAATATACAATAAAATGTATGGATTTTAAGTGACTTGTGCTGTAAGTTTTGTGAATGCATAAAATTGTGTAACCTCCACCACAATTAGGATGTAAAATAGTTCTCAGAATATTTCCCCATGCCCTTTTGTACTCTCCCCTTTAGGTTGCCTCTAGTAACCACTGATTTATTTACTGTTTTTATAGTTTTGCCTTTGCAAGCCTGTCATACAAATGGAGTCAGTATTGTAAATATGTAGCCTTAGATTCTAACTTCTTTTATCTTAGGAAAATGCATTCTTTTGAGATTCATCCATTGTTGTAATATTATCAATAGTTAATTTTTATTGTTAAATAGTGTTCTAGTGTATAAAATATTGATATATTAATACATTTGTTTTTTAAATTTTATTAAAATATAGTTGATTTACAGTGTTGTGTTTCAGGTGTACAGCAAAGTGAATTCAGTTATACATGCATACATATTTATATTTTCTTTAGATTCATTTTCATTATAGATTATTCCAAGATACTGAGTATAGTTCCCTCTGCTATAGAGTAGGTCCTTGTTGGTTATCTGTTTTTTATACTATAGTGTGTAAAAATAAACCACAATTTTTTTTAATCCATTTCTACTAGATAAAGAACATTTAGGTTATTTTAAGTATTTTAAGGATTACAAATACACTTACTATAAACATTTGTATATTCACTCCTCTTAAGTTTAGTTATTTTGAGCTCTTCTTTTGTTATAGAATTAAATTTTTTGCATTGCTTTTTGGAAATACAGTTTGTGTGACATCAGTCCTGAAATGTGCCCTGTTTTATAAACATTTCATATCTAATAGCTTCTAATTGTATTAGTTCAGATCTTGGATATCTCCTTGTATTGTCAGCTTGAGTTATCTTTTTTTTGAGGGAGATATTTTAAAATCTTTAATTGTGATTATTGAGGTATGCATTTCAGCTTGTTTATCAGTTTTGGCTTGATGTATATTGATGCTACCTTTTTACATGCATATATCTTTTTTTGGTTCTTTTCATGACTACATAATTATTTTTTAGAAAATATTTGTTTTTTTAGATCTTAAGTACTGTCCTCAGCTTTGTTTTGGTTCATATTTGTCTTAGGTATGGTTTTCTGTTCCTTTATTTTTACTATTTTTAATTGTGTTTCTTGTAGACAGTATGTCTCCTTTTTTGGACGGAAAATGAGCATTTTTCCCAAATGGTGGGTTCCATCCATTACGCCTATTATAATTATTTTTATTCTGACTTGGTTCTGCCATCTATTGGTTGATATCTTCTAATTGATATCTTCTTGACCTTCATTCCCTTCCACTCCTTGCTTTCCATTGGACAGATGCAGTTTTTCCTGATGTTTTAAAGGTTATGTTTTAAAAAGTTACATATTCTATTTTTAGTTTTATGATGAAACTCTTTAATCATTTATTTCTGTTCTCTCTCTAACTGGTATTTATGCATTCCTGCATGGTTGCCTCTGCCTACCTCCCTCCCCCACCTTTTTGAAACAACTTTTTGCTTTGAAAAGTAATACTATACTTATAGAAAAATTGGAAACATTTTATAAGAATACTTATATACTCTTTATCTAGATTTAAGAAATATAAGCATTTTTGTCAATTTTGTGCTCATGTGTATATACACATCTCTATCATCTCTTTCAAGTATCACTGTGGTCTCTGTGATAAATGTGAACAGACCAATGGCTGATTCATGTTGCTGTTTGGTAGAAACTTAACACTGTAAAGCAGTTTTTCTTTGATTAAAAAAACCCCAAAAGACTGTAAACAGACCTTTTCAAGGAACCTTACTTCATTTTAGTGGCGACTGGTACTTAGGAACCAAGCTAGGTATGCTTAATGATATGTGGCAATCTCTTAGAAGAGTGTTAGCTAATGTAGGAAGAACATAGAGTCAGAGAGTCAACACAGTGTTTCCCAGTACTGATTAAGTTAAGGATCATCAATGGATGCTAAAACCATTTAGCAAAATGTTTTGGAGAACAGTGTTTTACAAGGTTTCAAAGTTTCACCCTCTTGTTCAATTGCCAAGTCGTGTCACAACTCTGTGACCTCATGAACTGTAGCATACCAGGCTTCCCTGTCCTTCGCTATTTCCCAGAGTTTGCTCAAACTCACGTTCATTGAATAACTGATGCCCTCCAGTCCAACCATCTTACTGTCTGTTGCCCCTTTCTCTTGCCCTCAGTCTTCCACAGACTGATGGTCTGTGGTCAAAGTATTGGAGCTTCAGCATCAGTCCTTCCAGTGAATATGCAGGATTGATTTCCTTTAGGATTGACTAGTTTGATCTTGCAGTCCAAAGGACTCTCGAGTCTTCTCTAGTACCAGTTCAAAAACATCAATTCTTCAGCGCTCAGCCTTCTTTATGGTCCAACTCTGTTACATGATGACTGGAGAAACCATAGCTTTGACTATACGGACCTTTGCTTCTGCCTTTTAATACGCTGTCTAGGTTTGTCATTGCTTCTCTTTCCAGGAGCAAGCGTCTTTTAATTTCATGATTACAGTCACCATGTGTGGTGATTTTAGAGCCCAAGAGAATAAAATCTGTCACTGTTTCCATTTTCTCCCATCTATTTGCCATGAAGTGATGGGATCTGATGCCATTATCTTCATTTTTTGAATGTTGAATTTTAAGCCAGCCTTTTCACTCTCCTGTTTCACCTTCATCAAGGGGCTCTTCACTTCCTCTTCACTTTCTGCCATTAGAGTGGTATCATCTGCATATCTGAGGTTGCTGTTATTTATTTGGGCAATCTTGATTCCAGCTTGATTTATCCAGCCCGGTATTTCATATGATATACTCTGCATGGAGGTGAAATAAGCCGGATGACAATATACAGCCTTGACATGCTCCTTTCCTCAGTTTTGAACCAGCCCTTTTCCATGTCCAGTACTAACTGTTGCTGCTTGTCCTGCATACAGGTTTCTCAGGAGGCAAGTAAGATGGTCAGCTACTGCCAACTCTTTAAGAATTTTCCAGTTTGTTGTGATCCACACTGTCAAATGCTTTAGTGTAGTCAGTGAAGCAGAAGTAGAGGTTTTTCTGAAACTCCCTTGTTTTTTCTATGATCCATCAGATGTTGGCAGTTTGATCTCTGGTTCCTCTGCCTTTTCTAAACCCAGATTGTACATCTGAAAGTTCTTGATTGATGTACTGCTGAAGCCTAGTTTGAAGGATTTTGAGCACAGTCTTGCTAGCATGTTGAATGAATGCAATGGTAATTTGAGCATTCTTTGGTATTATCTTTCTTTGGGACTGGAATGCAAACTGACCTTTTCTAGTTCTGTGGTCACTGCTGAGTTTTCCAAATTTGCTAGTGTACTGAGTATAGCACTTTCACAGCATCATCATTTAGGATTTGAAATAGCTCAAGTGGAGTTCCATCACCTCCACTAGCTTTGTTTGTAATAATGCTTCATAAGGCCCACTTGACTTTACACTGTAGGATGTCTGGCTGTAGGTGAGTGACCACACCATTGTGGTTATCTGGGTCATTAAGACCTTTTTTGTATAGTTCTGTGTATTCTTGCCAACTCTTCTTAATCTCTTCTGCTTCTGTTAGGTCCTTGCTGTTTCTGTCCTTTATTGTGCTCATCTTTGCATGAAATGTTCCTTTGGTATCTCTTTTTCTTGAAGAAATCTCTAGTCTTTCCTATTCTGTTTTTCTCTCTTTCTTTGAATTGTTTACTTAAGGTGGCTTTCTCACCTCGCCTTGCTGTTCTTTGGAACTCAGCATTCAGTTGGGTATATCTTTCCCTTTCTCCTTTGCCTATTTTTTTTTCTTTTTTTCTCAGCTATTTGTAAGCCTCCTCAGACAACCATTTTGCCTTCTTGAATTTCTTTTTCTTGAGGATGGTTTTGGTCACCACCTCCTGTGCAGTGTTACAAACCTCTGTCCATAGTTCTTCAGGGATTCTGTCTACCAGATCTAATCCCTTGGATCTATTCATCATCTCCACTGTAATCATACAGGATTTGATTTAGGTCATACCTGAGTAGCCTAGTGGTTTTTTTCTACTTTTTTCAATATGAGCCTGAATTTTATAAGGAGTTGATGATCCGAGCCACAGTCTGCTCCAAGTCTTGTCTTTGCTGACTGTATGGAGCTTCTCCACCTTTGGCTGCAAAGGATGTAATCAATCTGATTTCAGTATTGACTATCTGGTGATGTCCATGTGTAGAGTTGTCTCTCGTGTTGTTGGAAGAGGGTGTTTGCTATGACCAGTGTGTTTTCTTGGCAAAACTCTGTTAGCCTTTGCCCTGCTTCATTTTGTACTCTAAGGCCAAACTTGCCCAATACTCCAGGTATCTCTTGACCTCCTACTTTTGCATTCCAGTCCCTTATCATGAAAAGAACATCTTTTTTGGGCATTGGTTCTAGAAGGTCTTGTAGGTCTTCATAGAATCGTTTAACTTCAGCTTCTTTGGCATTAGTGTTTGGGGCATAGACTTGGGTTACTGTGATGTTGAATGGTTTGCCTTGGAAATGAACTGAGATGTTCTGTCGTTTTTGATATTGCACTAAGTACTGCATTTTGGACTCTTCTGTTGGCTATGAGGCTACTTCATTCCTTCTAAGGGATTCTTGCCCACAGTAGTAGATATAATGGTCATCTAAATAAAATTTACCCATTTCCACCCTCTTTCCATCCTAAAATGATGATGCTCACTCTTGCCATCTGCTGTTTGACCACTTCCAGTTCACCTTGATTCATGGACCTAACATTCCAGGCTCCTATGCAATATTGTTCTTTACAGCATCAGACTTGACTTCTACCCCCAGTCACATCCACAGCTGGGCGTCTTTTCTGCTTTGGCCCAGCCTCTTCATTCTTTCTGGAGCTATTTCTCTAGTCTTTCCCAGTAGCATATTGGACACCTACCATCCTCGGGGGCTCATCTTTCTGTGTAATATCTTTCTGCCTTTTTATACTGTTCATGGCGTTCTCAGTGCAAGAATACTGAAGTGGTTTTCCATTCCCTTGTCTACCCTATAGATTAGTTATTAATTATAAAAGAGCAAATATGCCTTTAAAGTAGATAGATGTGTTGATTACCACCTTAGTAAATAAGGTTAAGCTTTGCACTGGTCATGTCACAGAGAGCTTGACATGCGCATCTCGAGGGTGATGTAATAGGAATAACACTGATCACCTCTAGTTTCCATTGCAGAAATGTTTGATTTGAATTTAATCATGAGGAAATACCCCTGGGGCATCCTGGTGGCCAGTGCCATGAAGAACAAACAGAAGTGGAGGGACCATTCTAAGTCGGATGAGACAAAAGAGACTTAGCCAAATGCAGTGTGTGACTCTAGATCCTGATTTCTTCCTGGACTGGGAGAAAAACAATTTTAAAGGACATTTTTGAGACAACAGGGAAAATTTAAGTGTGGAGTGTATGTTGGATGATGATACTGCACTAATGTTGGTTTTGTTGTTCTTTGGAGGATAAGCTTGTATTTTAAAAAGTACTTACTTAAATTTAATAGTACAGGTAAAGATTAGAGAGGGCTTCCCTGGTGGCTCAATGGTGAAGAACCCGCCTGCCATTGCAGGAGATGTGGATTCGATGCCTGGGTTAGGAAGATCCCCTTGGGGAGAAAATGGCAACCCACTCCAGTATTCTTACCTGCGATTTCCCATGGACAGAGGAGCCTGGCAGGCTACAGTCCGTGGGGTATCGAAAGAGTCAGACACGGCTTAGCAAATAGACAATAACAAACAACAAAACCTTACAGGATATCAGATAGTGGTGAGCAGTGACTCTTACAGTGTTTCTTTATTTGAATTGATAGTGATAACGTGCCTGTGAAATGCATTGTTAATAGTGATAGTGAAGTCCCTCAGTTGTGTCCGACTCTTTTGCGACCCCATGGACTGTAGCCCACCAGGCTCCTCCATCCATGGGATTCTCCAGGCAATAATACTGGAGAGGGTTGCCATTTCCTTCTCCAGGGGATATTCCCAACCCAGGGATCGAACCCAGGTCTTCTGCATTGCAGGCAGATGCTTTAACCTCTGAGCCACAAGGCTCAGATTTTAATAAGAGTAACACCAGGAGTTTGTAATGTGGAAATAAAGCCATTTGAAGAATCAAATTTCTGATAATGATCCTGCTCTGAGAGAAGAGGAATGTGGGAGAAAGATAAGAAAATCATCTAGGAATATAGAATAGTTCATTAAGATTTGATTGTTTTTATATATAATAATACTTAATTATTACCATGTGTTCATATAGGGGCTGAAATGCTTCTTTTTTTTTTTTTTGCTCTTTATTTTTTTACTTTACAATACTGTATTGGTTTTGCCATACATTTTTAGGGTTATATGTTTGCTGAAAGTAAGAAAGTAATAGGCAGAAGCGCAGGCTATACATAGAACTTTTACTATGATGGGGTATAGGAGGAGGAACAAAAAGAAACTTATTCCAATAAATATAAAGAAGAAAGAGGAAACATTTTTACCTGCTTTTATATAATATAGTAGAAGTAAAGCCAAGTGTATATTATGATAAAAAATGAGAATCTATCTTTAGGCAGTTGACAGGAAACATACCCCCAAAGTGACAAAGATTGGAATTAACCGGAAAGAAAATATTTCAGATAATCATAAAGTAAAAGACCGTAGAATCAAATACAAATTTGAGATTAGTATCTCCTCAACTTCAGACCCTTCCGAAGACTTACCATCACAGTTAAAATGAAATGCCCGTAGCAGATCTTCTGATCTAGCTCTAGACTGACTACCCTATTTGACTAACTGTTCCGCTACTGCACTCAAACTGGTTTATTTGCCAGTTGCCTCAAATGTACTTATCTAACTTCAGGTTTCTGCTCAAATGTCACCTCTTTACATAGGCATTCTATGATGCTCTGTGTATGATATTCCTATACCACTCTCCCTTCCTCCACTTAATTTTTAAGAAGTACTTACTGGTTTCTTCAGTTCAGTTCAGTCGCACAGTCGTGTCTGACTCTTTGTGATCCCATGATTTGCAGCACGCCAGGCCTCCCTGTCAGAGAAGGCAATGGCACCCCACTCCAGTACTCTTGCCTGGAAAATCCCATGGACGGAGGAGCCTGGTAGGCTGCACTGCCATCTCTGGGATGGCACAGAGTCGGACACAACTGAAGCGACTTAGCAGCAGGCCTCCCTGTCCATCACCAGCTCCTGGAGTTCACCCAAACTCATGTGCATCGAGCTGGTGATGCCATCCAGCCATCTCATCCTCTGTCGTCCCCTTCTCCTGCCCCCAATGCCTCCCAGCATCAGAGTCTTTTCCAGTGAGTCAACTCTTCGCATGAGGTGGCCAAAGTATTGGAGTTTCAGCTTTAGCATCAGTCCTTCCAATGAACACCCAGGACTGATCTCCTTTAGAATGAACTGGTTGGATCTCCTTGCAGTCCAAGGGACTCTCAAGAGTCCTCTCCAACACCACAGTTCAAAAGCGTCAATTCTTCGGTGCTCAGCTTTCTTCACAGTCCAACTCTCACATCCATACATGACCACTGGAAAAACCATGGCCTTGACTAGACGGACCTTTGTTGGCAAAGTAATGTCTCTGCTTTTGAATATGCTATCTAGGTTGGTCATTAACATTCCTTGCAAGGAGTAAGCGTCTTTTAATTTCATGGCTGCAGTCACCATCTGCAGTGATTTTGGAGCCCCCCAAAATAAAGTCTGACACTGTTTCCCTATCTATTTCCCATGAAGTGATGGGGCCAGATGCCATGATCTTTGTTTTCTGAATGTTGAGCTTAAA
Organism: Redunca redunca; assembly: GCA_006410935.1. Taxonomy (NCBI): domain Eukaryota; kingdom Metazoa; phylum Chordata; class Mammalia; order Artiodactyla; family Bovidae; genus Redunca; species Redunca redunca. The sequence goes on from SJYQ01004278.1 coordinate 316,665, forward strand.
GCCAACTTTTTCAAGAGGCTTTTTAATTCTTATCAACTAGTTACTGGTTTCTTACAAGTTACTAAATACTTACATGTTTGTTTATTGTCTGTTTCCCTTCTTGTAGCATAAACTTCATGAGCACTTGAATCTGAGTCTTTTTCTGTTATATCCCTAGCATCTACAACAATAGTAAGGCCATCAATGGTTATTTCTGAATGTGTGAAACTGTTAGTTGCTTAGTTGTGTCTGATTCTTTGTGATGCCATGGGCTGTAGCCTATCAGGCTCCTCTGTCCATGGGAGTCTCCAGGCAAGAATAGTGGAGTGGGTAGCCATTCCCTTCTTCAGGGATCTTCCTGACCCAGGTCACCTGCATTTCAGGCAGATTCTTTACAGTCTGAACCAACAGGGAATCCCTTTGAATGTATGAATGAGTATCAGATGAAACAGTCTTGAAAAGCCTGAGTGGAACAGAGGTAGATACTGTTTAAGGATTGTGCTCTGCTGTGCTTAGTCATTCAGTTGTGTCCAACTCTTTGTGACCCCATGGATTGTAGCCTGGCTCCTCTGTCCATGGGGATTCTCCAGGCAAGAATATTGGAGTGGGCTGCCATGCCCTCCTCCAGGGGATCTTGCTAACCCAGGGATTAAACCCCGGTCTCTGATTTCCCATTGCAGGTGGATTCTTTACTGTCTGAGCCACGAGGAAGAAAGATATGACAGTGAAGAACTTTTATATATCAAATAGTTCCAAAAGTACATGCTGAATTTATTAAAGTAATAATTGAAGGGTTTTAATATAGTTCTTTTGGATTTTGTTCAAAAATATATAAAAGAGCAAGGCCATAGGATTTGTACAGTATGATCATACAATAATCAGTACGCTTCATTCAAAGATTCTATTATTATCAATTCACATATTTGCTAAAATTTATTTGTAACTTCAAAACCAAAACTTCCGTTGCTTTTGCTGGTCATTCAAGGGCCTGCACATATGCAGAGTGGTGAAAAATTTGAGTCACCTGAGGCTAAACAAAGTGATACTCTGCCTATATTTTAAGCTCTTATACTATGAACAGGTTATTCTTTTCTCAGTTTACTTGATGCCATATTTCTCCACATCTTTGTGCTTTTTATTGGTAGTTTTCCTGTTTAAAATAGCCCCTCAGGGTTGTAGTAAAGTGTAGTGTTCTAAGCACAAGAAGACTGTGATGTGCCTTAGGGAGAAAATATGCTTGTTAGATTAGCTTCATTCAGGCATGAGTTATAGTGTTGTTTGCCATGCGGTCAATGTGACAGTATATATTAAATAAAGTGTCTTTAACCAGAAGCACACTTTTATATGAAACAAGGTTATGTATTGATCGGTTGGTGAAATTGTGATGAGAACCTTGCAGGAACCTAATCCTGTAGTTCTTGTAGCATCAAGAATTTATCATTTGTTAATTCACTGTTCATAGCTGATAACAAACACTAGAAGAGAGAGATAACTTATGTTCTATCATATGGTACTTCTTTTCTCTTAATCCCAAGATTGCTTCACCTGTTTACTCGCCCCACATCCTTGTGGCATGAGTCTGTGGCTCTTGCAGGATTATAGGTAGAAAGTAAAGGTACATGTTAATGTAAAGTTATAGTGTATCTATCATTGTGGGATAAAGAGCCAATGTAAAGATGTATTTTCTTATATTACATAGTAAGGAGTTACACACAATTTAAAGAATAAGAAAGTTTATTATTTAAATATCTTTGAAGATACTTTGAAAATAAAAATATATCAGGAAGCAGGAGAAGCTGTGATACCAGTGAGCTAAATTCTTCTTTCATGGCAAGGTCCATAAAGAATTATTGAAATGTAGTATTATACTGTATAGTGGAATACTCCGCACCTGTTTGAAAGAAAGGAAGTAGCAAAGAAACATGGGAATGAAGCTATCTACATGTTGATTTGGAGTTTTTCCAATGTGTATTAACAGAAAAGAAAGCCATGCAGGACAATTACCTTTTGAATAAGAAGGGAGAAGTCAATGTATATTTAATGTTAGTGGAGACATAATGTCTTAGAAAGATGATAAGAAATGAATTGAAGTAGCTTGCATTGCCTGTTGAAAATTTGAATTGAAAACAGTTTTTTTAAAAAGTGGTTACCTCAGTGTCAGTTCAGTTTAGTTGCTCAGTTGTGTCCAACTCTGCGACCCCATGGACTGCAGCACGTCAGGCCTCCCAGCCCATCATCAACTACAAGAGTTTACTCAGACTCATGTCCACCGTGTCGGTGATTCCATCCAACCATCGCATCCTCTGTCATCCCCTTCTCCTCCCGCCTTCAGTCTTTCCCAGCCTCAGGGTCTTTTCAAATGAGTCAGCTTTTCACATCAGGTGGCCAAAGTATTGGAGTTTCAGCTTCAGCATCAGTCCTTCCAATGACTATTCAGGACTGATTACCTTTAGGATGGACTGGTTGGATCTCCTTGCAGTCCAAGGGACTCTCAAGGGTCTTCAGTACCACAGTTCAGAAGCATCAATTCTTCAATGCTCAGCTTTCTTTATAGTCCAACTCTCACATCCATACCTGACTACTGGAGAAACCTTAGCCTTGACTAGACGGACCTTTGTTGGTAAAGTAATATCTCTGCTTTTGAATATGCTCTCTAGGTTGGTCATAGCTTTTCTTCCAAGGAGTAAGCATCTTTTAATTTCATGGCTGTAGTAACCATCTGCAGTCATTTTGGAGCCCCCCCCAAAATAAAGTCTGTTGCTGTTTCCATTGTTTCCCCATCTATTTGCCATGAAGTGATGGGACCAGCTGCCATGATCATCGTTTTCTGAATGTTGAGTTTTAAGCCAGCTTTTTCACTCTCCTCTTTGCTTTTCATCGAGAGGCTCTTCAGTTCTTCTTCGCTTTCTGCCGTAAGGGTGGTGTCATCTGCATATCTGAGGTTATTGATATTTCTCCTCGCAATCTTGATTCTGGCTTGTGCTTCATCCAGTCCAGCATTTCTCATGATGTACTCTGCTTATAAGGTAAATAAGTGGGGTGACAATATATAGCACTGATATACTCCTTTCCCCATTTGGAACCAGTCTGTTGTTCCATGTCCAGTTCTAACTGTTGCTTCTTGCCCCGCATACAGATTTCTCAGGAGGCAGGTCAGGTGGTCAGGTATTCCCATTTCTTGAAGAATTTTCCACAGTTTATTGTGATCCACACAGTCAAAGGCTTTGGTATAGTCAATAAAGCAGAAGTAGATGTTTTTCTGGAACTCTCTTGCTTTTTCAATGATCCAGGGATACTGGCTATTTGATCTCTGTTTCCTCTGCCTTTTCTAAATCCAGCTTGAGCATCTGGAAGTCCATGGTTTATGTACTGTTGAAGCCTAGCTTGGAGAATTTTGAGCATTACTTTACTAGTGTGTGAGATGAATGCAATTGTGTGGTAGTCTGAACATTCTTTGGCATTGCCTTTCTTTGGGATTGGAATGAAAACTGACCTTTTCCAGTCCTGTGGCCACTCACTGCTGAGTTTTCCAAATTTGCTGGCATATTGAGTGCAGCACTTTCACAGCGTCATCTTTTAGGATTTGAAATAGCTCAACTGAAATGCCATCACCTCCACTAGCTTTGTTCATAGTGATGCTTCCTAAGGCCCATTTAACTTTGCATTCCAGGATGTCTGGCTCTAGGTGAGTGATCACACCATCGTGATTATCTGGGTCATGAAGCTCTTTTTTTATACAGTTCTGTGTATTCTTGCCACCTCTTCTTAATATCTTTTGCTTCCGTTAGGTCCATACCATTTCTGCCCTTATTGAGCCCATCTTTGCATGAAAATTTCCCTTGGTATCTCTAATTTTCCTGAAGAGATCTCTAGTGTTTCCCATTTTATTGTTTTCCTCTATTTCTTTGCATTGATCACTTAGGAAAGCTTCCTAATCTTTCCTTACTATTCTTTGGAACTCTGCATTCAAATGGGTATATTTTTCCTGTCAGCATAGTAGGACTGATCAGGGATGGGAAATTTTACATTTCTATAATGAAATTTTTTCTATGTGCTTGTGTTACTTGTATGTTTTTTAAAACTATCTCATGAATATTTGCAAAAATTTTTTTCTGCTTTGAAGACTTCAAAAGTCTGTGAGTTTGTGCTTGCATGTGTGCTTACTGTATAGCTGAATGTATAAATGCTTACATAATCATTTATAGATTTCGTTAAGCTCTCACCCTCACACTGTTTTCCTTAACAATTTGAAACTTTTTGTGCTGCAGTATAATTCATAGACTGTGAAATTGACTCTATGAAAGTGTATTTTTCAGTGGTATCTAGTATATCACAAGGTTGTTCAGCCATCACCAGTGTAATTCCAGAATATTTTTATTACCCTCAAAGGAAACCCTATAAACATTTACAGCCATTCCTCATTTTCCTGCTTTCTTCCCCTGCTCTTTGCCCCCTGGCAACCACCAGTCTACTTACTTTCTGTCTCTATGGATTTGCCCCTTCTGAATGTTTCATATAAATGGAGTCAATCATGCAGAACATTGCATTTTACGTCTGTGGTCAGTTTTTTCACCTGGTTGAGTATTTTCAAGGTTCATTAAGATTGTAGTATGTGTTAGTACTCATTTCTCTTTATTACTGGATGTTTCATTATATTGACGTGTTTCACACTTTGTATATCCATTCACAGTTGGTGGGCATTCAGGTTTATATATTTTTTTACAGGAATAATACTGCTGTGAGTATTCTGATACAAGTTTTTGTGTAGACATGTTTTCAGTTCTCTTAGGTTTATACCAAGGAATGTAATTACAGCATTGTGACGGTGACACCGGAAAGAAAATAGACGAGTGGAACAGAGTGGGGTCCAGTAGCAGAGCCGTTCCTGTATACTGACTTAACATATGACAAAGGTGACACTGCAGTGCAGGGGGGAAGTGTGGCCTTCTATAATAGATAATGCGGGATCAATTGAATATCCACATGGGGAAGAAAATGACTCAGATCATCACCCCTTGCCATCATAGAAAAATCAATTCCAAGTGACTTGTAGATCTGAATATGAAAAATAAAAACAGTAAAGCTTAATAAGAATAATGACAGATTCATAATTGGGTCACAAAAGGCTATAGTCATGAAGGAAATCATTTGATAAATGCAGCTATGTTCAAATGATACCAGTATATGAGTGAAAGGGAAAATCATAGAGGATTCATACCCAGAATGTGTAAAGAATTCCTACAGCTCAAGAAGGAAAAAGACACACAGGGGTCAGAGCTTTAAAAGCCTGTAAGGAAGATTAGATTATGCATGCCCCATTTTTTTAACCCTACATTCATTCTTCATAGAGTCAGTACTTCTCACCTGTAGCTTTTTATTATACTATATATGTTTTACTTTTTATGTTTAAAATAAGATTATTACAGCTCTTTGTGGGTTTTTTCCAGTTTTTTTGGTATTTATTGACTTCCTTTTATAAAAGATGAGGTGTAACACTTAACATTATCCAACCCTCAAGCTTCTACAACCCTTTCCTAATTTAGATATATTTTAGTTTTTGGTTAGATCATTATTTTATTGTTTATATTATAACTAAATTTTATTCAATTCACAGCTTTGAGATTCCATGATTATGTTTCTGTTAATAATTTTGTACAACTTTTTGTTTAACTTTTTGTTTTTCCTAGAGTTGACTTATTTCTTTAGTTTATTAGTATTCAAGTAAGCATCCATATAATCTCTAGCAGATATTATGAATCTTTTTTCAAATATGTTTATTTACCTGTTTTCATCATATTTTTCAGTTGGCATAGCCTTTGACCCATAGCTCAGTAGGTAAAGAATCTGCCCGCAAAGCAGGAGACCCAGGTTCAATCCCTGGGTCAGGAACATCCCCTGGAGAAGGAAATGGCAACCGACTCCAGTATCCTCGCCTGGAAAATCTCATGGACACAGGAGCCTCGTGGGCTGCAGTCCATGGGGTTGCAAAGAGTCAGGCACGACTGAGCAGCTAATACTTACTTACAGCCTCTGAAATCTAGGCTAGCTAGTTACTCTCTGTGTCTTCTGGGTGCCTGTCATCCTGGAATCCCTCTTACTTTTCATCATGGGAATTCATTCTCTGTCTGTCCCATGTTTGAGCTCCTGTTTCTTAAATACCCCATTTTCCTCATTCTTGGTTTATTCTTTTGTTTGCTGATGCAGATTTTCTAGTCACTTCTTAAGCAGAGGTAAATGGGTAGTCAGATATGTGAGACCTTGCGTGTTGTCCTCTTCCCACTTAGCTGTTAGTTTGGGTGTAGTAGTCTAGGTTGGAAATCATTTTAACAGAGTTTTGAAGGCATTGTTCCATTGTCTTCTAGCTTCCAGTGTTACTCCTGAGCACTCCAGTGCTGTTCTTATTCCTGATCTGTGTAGATGTTCCTGTTTATTCTTCTCTAGAAGCTTCACATCCTTGGCATTTAAATTTATTATAATGTGTTTTGGTATAGATTTTCCTTGAACCAGTGTGCTTGATTCAGAAGTGTGTCCTTCCAATCCAGAAACTAATGTTTACCAGTTCTTTAAAAGTTTCTTCAATTATTTCTTTGGTAATTTTACCTCATTAGTTTTCTTTCTTTTTTCTGAAACTCTTATTTGGAACAGTACCTCTTGGACAGATTCTCTAGTTTTCTTTTTTCTTTGATTTTTTTTCTTCTTGGGAAAGTTTCTTCAGCTTTATCTTTGAATTCATCCAGTTTATTTTCTGTGTGTTTCTGCTATCATATTTGTAATTTCCAGGAGTGATGTTTTGGTGTTTTTTGGGGGCGGAAATGGGGGAGTGGTGGTGGGTGGGTGTTCACTCTCTCCTTTTTTTAATTTAAAAATTATTTATTTATTTGATTTTGACCACACTGTTTGTGGCATGCAGGATCTTAGACTCCAACCAGGGATGAAACTTGCTCCCCATGCAGTGGAAGTGTGGTGTATTAACTGCTGGACAGCCAGGGAAAGTCCTTTCGGGTTGTTCTTAAAATGTTTCATTTTCGTAGTTTGCTGTCACTAGGGCATTCAGTTCAGTTCAGTTGCTCAGTCGTGTCGTCACTCAGTCGTGTTTGACTCTTGAGACCCCATGAATCACAGCACGCCAGGCCTCCCTGTTCATCACCAACTCCCGGAGTTCACCCAAACTCATGTGCATCGAGTTGGTGATGCCATCCAGCCATCTCATCCTCTGTTGTCCCCTTCTCCTCCTGCCCCCAATCCCTCCCAGCATCAGGGTCTTTTCCAGTGAGTCAGCTCTTCGTGTGAGGTGGCCAAAGTATTGGAGTTTCAGCCTCAGCATCAGTCCTTCCAAGGAACATCCAGGACTGATCTCCTTTAGAATGCACTGGTTGGATCTCCTTGCAGTCCAAGGGACTCTCAAGAGTCTTCTCCAGCACCACAGTTCAAAAACATCAATTCTTCAGCACTCAAGCTTCCTTCACAGTCCAACTCTCACATCCATACATGACCACTGGAAAAACATAGCCTTGACTAGACAGACTTTTGTTGGCAAAGTAATGTCTCTGCTTTTTAATATGCTATCTAGGTTGGTTATAACGTTCCTTCCAAGGAGTAAGCGTCTTTTAATTTCATGGCTGCAGTCACCATCTGCAGTGATTTTGGAGCCCAAAAAAATAAAGTCTGACACTGTTTCCACTGTTTCTCCATCTCTTTCCCATGAAGTGATGGGACCAGATGCCATGATCTTAGTTTTCTAAATGTTGAGTTTTAAGCCAACTTTTTCACTCTCCTCTTTCACTTTCATCAAGAGGCTTTTTTAGCTCCTCTTCACTTTCTGCCATAAGGGTGGTGTCATCTGCATATCTGGTTATTGATATTTCTCCTGGCAATCTTGATTCCAGCTTGTGCTTCATCCAGTCCAGCGTTTCTCATGATGTACTCTGCATATAAGTTAAATAAGCAGGGTGACAATATACAGCCTTGACGTACTCCTTTGCCTATTTGGAACCAGTTTGTTGTTCCATGTCCAGTTCTAACTGTTGCTTCCTGATCTGCATATAGGTTTCTCAAGAGGCAGGTCAGGTGGTCTGGTATTCCCATCTCTTTCAGAATTTTCCAGTTTCTTCTGATCGACACAGTCAAAGGCTTTGGTATAGTCAGTAAAGCTGAAATAGATGTTTTTCTGGAACTCTCTTGCTTTTTTGATGATCCAGCGGATGTTGGCAATTTGATCTCTGGTTCCTCTGCCTTTTCTAAAACCAGCTTGAACATCTGGAGGTTCCTGGTTCACGTATTGCTGAAGCTTGGCTTGGAGAATTTTGAACATTAGTTTACTAGCGTGTGAGATGAATGATAGTTTTATTTTTGTGTGAAGCTTTTTTTTTCCCTCTGCTTCCTGGGTTGTCTTTTTTCTGTGGGTTTAAAAAAATTTGTTTTGTTTATATTTTTCTGATATCTGGGGATACGGGGCCTTCTTCATATCTATATGTTAGGCACTGAAACACTTACTAAAAGTGTTGAGTAGGCAGGATTTACTTCAGTAGGATGACTTGACTGGGTCATTCTTCTGAGAGATTTTTGGTTCTTGATGTCTGTAAGTCTTGTCTCTTTAAATGATGGTTTGTTTTCCTAGAGAGAAATTCTGTAATCTTCAGCCTGAAGAGTTTAAGTTTGGCTGCCACCTTGCTAGGTTAGCACAGAAACGTGTTGAGTGTCTTCATTTAGTGTATAGCTATGCACTTAAGGCCTTCTCTTTCCTCATCTGTGCCTTATGTCTCAGTCCAGAGTTCTCCTGGCTTACATTTCCAGAGATGAAGTCTGACCTCCAGTACCTATTGTGACAAGCTAGCTGTCAGTCGTATCCTTTTTTGTTCTCATCAATGTAATGTGTTTTCTTTCCCTGGCTGCTTTCAAGATTTTATTTTTTTTAATTGTAAGTTTTTTATTGAGGTATAAGTGATGTTTCAGATTACATTTTGATTAGATCACATGTATACAATATAATGATTCCATATTTGTGTATGTTGCAAAGTGATCACCACAGTCTAGTTAACATCACCACACATGGTCACAATTATTTTCCTTGTGGTGAGGATTTTTAAGATTTATTTTCTCAGCAACTTTCAAATATGCAAATATAATATTATTAACTATTGTTGCCATGCTAAACATTATATCCCCAAGACTTATTTATTTTATTTTATAACTGGAAGTTTGTACTTTTTGACCCCATATATCCATTTCTCCCCCGCCCTGCACTTGTCTCTGGCAAGCACCAGTCTCTTCTCTATATCTTTGAGCTTGGGTTTTTGAATTTTTATTGTTGTTTTTTTTTTTTTTCAGATTCCACACATAAGTGAGATCAAAAGGTATTTGTCTTTCTCTGACATATTTGCCTTAGCATAGTGTCCTTAGGTTCTATGTTGCCACAAATGGAAAGATTTCCCTTTTTCTTAATGGCTGAATAGTGTTCTTATATACATATATATAGACACACACACCACATTTTCCTTAACCATTCATCAGTTGATAGACACTTAGGTTGCTTCCATGTCTTGTCTATTGTAAACAATGCTACAGTGAACATTGTAGATAAAATTTTGAGTTACTATTTTTATTTTCTTCAGATAAACATGCAGAAATGGAATTCCCGAAACATGGTAGTTCTTGGCAAGGATATGGAGTCTTTCCAGGTGGATCAGTGGTAAAAAAAAAATCTGCATGCTAATACAGGAGATGTGGGTTCTATCCCTGGGTCAGAAAGATCCCCTAGAGGAGGAAATGGCAACCTACTTGAATATTTTTCCCTGGAGAATCTCATGGACAGAGAAGCCTGGTGGCTGTAGTCCGTGGGGTCACAAAGAGTCGGACACAACTGAGTGTGCACACGTGCACGTGGTAGCTCTGTACTTTTTTGGGGGTACCCCAGTGGGTACCAACCCAGTGGCTGCACCAACGCACACTCCAGCTGGCACTGTAGGAGCACTCTCTTGTCTCCACACCCTCGCCAGCACTTGTTATTTCTTGTCTTTTTGATGATGGCCACCCTAACAGGTATGAGGTGATACCTCATTGTGGTAAGATTTCTTTACTTTGGTTTTCAGCACTTTGACTGTGATGTACCTAGGTATGATTTTCTTTGTACTTATCTTGCTTGGGATCATCAGTGTGTAAATTTATGTCTTTCACCAATGTTTAGAATTTTCCGCCTGTTTCTTAAAAAAAAAAAAAATTTTTTTTTTGTCCTTTTCTCTCCTTCTGTGACTCCAAATTCATGTGTTAGACTACTTAATAGTGTCTAGCAGATAAATGCTTTTCCGTATTTTTCTCTATTTCTTAGTTGGACTAATTATTGATCTGTCTTCAGTACTTTACCCATTCTCTGTTAAACACATACTGTGAATTTTTATTTTAGAAAGTGAATTTTTCAGTTTGGTATTTCCATTTGGCTCTTTTTGACATTTTTATTTCTCTGCTGAAATTTCCAATTTGTTCATTGAGTTACACGTTTATTTTCCTTTCTTGTCTTGAGCATATTTACAGGTGGCTGCTTTAAGATCTTTGCCTGCTAATTTTAATATCTGGGTTACCTTGTGGTTGGTCTCTATTGATAGTCTTTTTCTCTTGAGTATGGGTCTCATTTTCTTGTTTCTTCATATGCTAAGAAATTTTGTATTATATCCTGCATACTGTAATGATACATTGTAGTAACTCTGGGATTCAGTGTGTTTTTATGGAGAGTGTTAGTATTTTGGTTATTATTTGTATTTGCAAGCAGTTAATTTGGCTGAACTGAAATCTAAGCTGTGTCTCCCTGAAGAGGATGGCAGATCTTACTGGATGCTTAGAATCTGTTCCACTCTTGCATAGGTCAGTGACCAGCCAGAGACATGGGTACAGTTCTTTGTGGTTCTCTCTCTCTTTGTGGTTCTTTATTTTCCAGTATGTATCTTCTCACTTTGCAGCTACTGTGGCAGCTTCAAACTCAAGCCACTAAGACTGTATCTTTCGATTCAAATTTCAGCTGCTCTGTGCAGCTCAATCTAGGGGCATTCTCTCAGGCAAAAGCTGTAGAAATAGGAAACCCATTCAATTCTGTTTTTTCCTTCCAAATATTGTCTTCTAACCAGATTCTGCCTGTTTTTGATTGTTCAAGTGCCTTTAGGTGGTAGTTTTATATGCTTTTTTTCTGGAATTTATTATCTGTGTGAATGTTGTTCTGATAAGAGATATTGGGTTATTACTCATGGCAAGGTCTGTGGGGTGTGTATTTTTTTTGAAAGGTAAAAATCCCATGTTTTTAGAATAATTTTATTTATTTACTCCTTTCTGTATCTCACACACGGCAGTCTCAACAATGTCTGTACTATCACAATGACCACAGAGATGATTGAAAATAGTGTAAAAATTTTTTGCTTGTGCTTTCCATGAATTTCCATACCATAGTTTTTTAAAATTTTTGTATACATATGGCCATTAAATTTTATACGCTATTCCATGTACTTCTTATCTAATCTGTGTCAGCAAGAATGTCACTGCTTGCCATCATGGGAGCAGTGTTTCCCAATTTTGGGCATTTTTATAAGTTTATCTGTGTCTTCCATGTGATGAGAAATCAGTTTTACCAAACGTAAGATACTTTATTCATAGTTTTTTCCTTGAATATCTGAAATATGTTGCTCTGTTTTCTTCCGACAAAAGTAAAGCGTTGCCTTTGGAAAATCAGATGTTGGCCTTTTGGGCTGAATTCTTAAGTGTATGTGGTGCTCCTTCAGTCAGTAGTTTCAGATTTTGGTTTTTGTTTTCAAAAAAGTTTTTTCAGATTATAGTCTTCACTGATTTGTTCTCTTGTGGTGGTGTTCTTTAAAGACTTCTGTTACTGGAATGTTGGCTCCTTATTACTTTATTAAGTGATTGCTTTCTCTCACCCTTTTAATCTCTTCAGTTCGTTTGATTCCAAAACTGTTCCTCCTCTTTACCTTCTTGTTCTCTTAAAGCATTATCTGTTGTATGTATTTTCTCTTGGGTTCATTCAGGTTTAATCTTCATTTTTGAAAAAAATTTTCAATTTCTGCTACTTTCCTGAATTCCATTACCTTCTTAATTTTCTGACATCTGATTTGTGTTATTCTTTCATGTCTTGAGTCATGTTTCTAGCTCATTTTGAAATGGCTGGTTGTAAATTCATCTATTTAGTGGGCGTATTTTCCTGATATGCTTTTATTATCAGGATGTAATTCTGTGTCTTTTGCTTTTTTCCCCCTTACAATTTCATGTGATTGATTCACATCATCTTCTGTTGCTTTGGTTCAGGGTGGCATTTCTTACAGAGCTCCCTCTGCTGTTGTTTTTGGGAACTCTTCAGAAGTGTGACATTTGCTTTCTGAGATTTCTAAAGCTTTGCTCTCTTCCCCACTATTCTCATTTCTTTATGTTCATTATATTTAATGCGCTCAATTTCGATTGCATGCTCAGTAGTTTATGCTCATTGTGACGCTGTTAGTGAGAGATCAGTTTAAAGAGTCCGTAGAGGCTAACTGGTGCAACTTTAGACTGCAGGTAGATGCAGAAACCCTTCCAGTTATAGCCGTCTGGGGAGTCTCTCTTCTCAGATGTGTCACTCTGCTTCCTTCTGCTGCTTCTCATACAGTGCAGGTGCTGTTAGTGATTTGTTCCCACATACTATTTTAGGGAGATTTATGGAGACTCCTTGTCACCCTGTTTTGTTGTAAACGTAGGTTTGGGGGTTTAGGCATGCTCAGAAACATTGCCACTGGTTCCATTGCCACTGGTTCCATTGTCCCTGAATCTTTCTAATTTATCACTCTTTAATTTCTGTTTATGGTGTTGCCTGTTTCTAATTTGATAATCTTAATTAATTATAAATTCCTCTAAATAGTGCTTGAATCTTAGTTCAAGTACTGTTTTGTGTTACAAATAGCCTTTACAGTATAGCCCTGGACATATATGCAATATGTCTGATCAGTCATCAATTGGAAATTTGTCAGTCTAGTGTAATTATAGGCTAATTTGCAACCTCGTAATGGTAGGATTAATAGTTACTCTTACAGACTGAAGGGAAACAGAGAGCTATCAGCTGGCCTACCTGTCCATGAAGTTCATTCATATGTACTCTTTGGCATATATGCTCTAGTCTGCTCTAAACATTCCTGCAAGACATAGATCTAATGTACTAATATTTCTAAAATGTCCTCAAAATAATAAGCATCATAGAAACATACAGTAACACAGAAAATGTTATCTGACAGAGATAGCTCATTACTGTCACAGTCCAAAATATTGTAAAAGAAATTTAGAAACTCTTCAGTGAAGCAGTTAACATGGTCAAGTTAATATAAGATTCTTTTGAAAGACTAATCCCAAACAAAGAGAAACTGAAGACTGACCAGTTTGTTTATATGAAGAGGCAAAGGTGTAAGGATGAGATATGATAGAATTTGATAAGGTTGTGATGGGGATTAAGGAACACAAATAATACTTTTAGTTAAAGGAAGCATTAGATTAGTTTTTATTGGGAAGTAATTTTAAGGCTCTTTTTATCCTAATAACATCTCACTTCTTTTGTTCCTGAATCTGATAATCTAAAAAATCAGCTAAGAAGTCAGTTCCTAAAACACAACAGAACTTTATTGATTTTGTAAAACATTCTAAGCTATGTTGTTACAACATTGGTGTTTACTTTTTTTAATGTTTCTTATTTTTACTTCATTTGTCTTCCTTATTTAAAGGAATTATATTTTTAATTATAAAGATAGATTATTTACTTTGTAATATGTTCCATTTAAAATTACTCCTAATTTTTACCTTTAAAAAAATCTTTCACAGGCCTCAACAAATAATGAAAGCTCTAATCACAGTTTTGGAAGCTTGGGATCTTTGAGTGACAAAGAATCAGAGGTGAGTAACTTCATTTTAAATATGTTGCTTGAAGGAAAAGTTGGAATCATCTTTTTTAAAATTAATTTTTTTCCTTCTTTAATACTTGTGCTAAATGTTAATCTTTGTTTTTTGTAGGAGTGCTTTATTCTGTTTTAGAAGCATAGCATTAGACTGCAGACTATTTGACATTAGAAAGAAAATATAATTTCTTTGGTTATGTAGATGAACTTTTATATCAATGGAACAGATGTTCTTAAGTTGCTAGCCATTCATGATTCTAAGAGATGAACGTGACTTTTGTAATACATTGTTTTCACCGTTTTCTACTATTTCTTGTTATACTTCCCTCTTAGTTTGGTCCTAAGTAAAGGTTTGTTTACTTTTTGAGATACAAATACACATTTTTTGTTTTCTTTTTGAAATTTCTTGTGGGATTTCATGCTATTGGTTTTCACTCTACATGCTTAAAAATATCTGAAAAATTCCTTCCTTTCCCACCCACTTACTCTTCCCACTAAGAAAATACATGGAATTTTATAAGTAGGTATTTGGATCCATAGTATAGTTCATGTTGAGCATGATGTTCTTGATGGCATTTTAAAAAATATTTAGACAGGAGGTTCTTTGGGTATTAGCATTCATTTGTTGATGCTACAACTTCACTTTTTGCAAATAAAAGTCTGTAATACTTCCTCTTCTCAGATTACAGAGTTCTGTCACTTTTCAACATTTGTGTGTGTGTGTATGTATATTTCCCCTGTCAGTGTTAACTTATTTCTGTTTGATCCATTTTAGTCTTTTTTCTGCTTGGTTTAGTGTAGATTTATCACCATGATAATACCAATAGGTCATTAGCACCCTTTAGCCATTTAGTTTGGTGTTCAGTGGAAGGAGAATATTAGCAGCGGCATCTTTTTAAGCCCTGTTTTATTGAAAGCATCTAGGAGTCTCTAGGTAGACAGTTGTGTGGCGTTCTGTGCAGGCACCCTGGCACTCCAGAGGAGTGTGGCATAGGGCTCTCACTCATCAGGCTTTCCCTTCCACAGAGACAACTGGCAGGCAGCTGAAAGGACTGTGCAAGTGACGGGACTTTATCTGCAGTAGGTTCCCTTGAGGTAAGCGTTAGTAGCCCCTGTAGCACCAGATTATCACAGTTTAGTTTTTTTTTTTTCAAATTAATACACACTGAGTCCTAGAAAATTGTAGGTTTAGGTCTTGCCAAAGTACATTTTTTCAAAAACCATATCAAGAATGTTTTCTTGGATTTTGGAACATTTCTTGATATTTCTACAGGTTTGGGTCTATGTAGTAATTTCACATGTCTCCTCTTTCATAGGGTTTTATGTTATGAAGGATAATAAAATAATTTTAGATATTTCTCTTTTATGTTCACTAAGCTTGGTGTTTTTGATAGATTTTTCTTTTTTTTAAATAGAAAAACAGGAAAAGTTAGATCACCTGTAATGGTTATATATTTCTGTCTACTTTTTAGGTACCCATATTCCCAATATAAGTTGTAGATGCAATATTTGAATTCTTCCAAAAGAATCAGTTTGAAAGAAAATAACCACCTCTTGTCAAAGAATTCGAAGGCTCACTTTTGGCTATATTTTTATGTTAAAAAAAGTTTTTTTTAAGACCTTAATGGTATTTGCACTGAAATACAATTTGGTTAACCATTGGATGTACTTGGCTTTCTTTTGACATTTGGGGTCACAGTAGAAAATTTTTAGAATCTTTTTGCTTTTGCTGTTTTATGTTCAGCATCTGGAATTTTTACAAAATAATGGTTAAGTGGCATAATATTTTGGAAATGACTACAGATTATATGTTTTCCTTAAAATTTGAAGAAGGAAATTTGGGGGCAGGGGTTTGTCTTTTAAGAAGTGATTTGTCTGGAAGATTTTGTTTCACTATGAGATGGCTCAATTAATGATTTCCCTTGGGGTGATACTTCATATACATCACAGTACAGATTCTCATATAGGTCATGAAGTAAAGTTGTTGAGAGCAAAGAGCTACAGGATAGAAGTACTTCTTTTTTCCCCAGTACACGTAATAGTAAAGTTTATGTAGTAGTCCATTGTCTGCTGATGTCATTTTATTCTTTTGGTAATCCATTCCCTGAACCATAACATATTTTATTTTTTAAGATAATAGTTTTTGTTTTTATAGACAACAGTAGAAGGTTTATTATTTTTTTTAATAGCATTCTCTACCACCCACCCCTACCTCACCCTGATTTCCATTCTCTTAGCTTTTCTTCCTGCTATTTATTTCCACATTATAATATAAATATTATGCATATCTTGCATTTTTGGTTCATTGATTGGACATTTTACTTTCTTTTAGTATTTGTGAAGATTTTAGCCTACTAATAATATCCCCCTGGTTTCTAACCTCCCAGTACTGGTTTTCATTCACTAAGAACCTCTTGTTTTCATATATCCTTTTACTATTAAAAGTGAAAAACATCTGATATTCACTGTTAGGTTGATTACTTCAGCTGAAATTTTCATTGTAGTTTATATATGAATCACTTCATACATGAGCTTGCCTTTTATTTCTAAATGTAAAATTGTAAAAACGAAAAGGGTTTTCTTTTGATGAAATTGTCCAGTCTTGGATGAAAGAAATTGCATCAGTCTTGTTTTGCTTTATTTTACATCACTCTGGGGCTGTTCAACAGTCTCCAAAAATGTATTTTCAGTAAGCATTTATTACATATCTGTTATCTTCTAACCTCTATGTCTAAGCACAGAGAATATAAAAATGAGTAGGACACAGTTCTTGCTTTCACATGAGATCATTGTCTAGTAGGACAAACAGTTACATAAACAGTGTGGGCTGTGCTACAACAGATGTAAACACAAGGTACTATGGGAGGAAAGAGCAAGAAACCTCTAATTCCATCTGCCTGCAGCGGAGAGGTAGGGAAAGAGGAAAGAGAGGTCTTCCCTCAAAGAAGAGACGATAGTTGAGTCCTTAAGAAAGCCTGTGGGCTCATCTCAGAGGACAAGGTCAAAGAATGAGAAGAAACAGCAGGCAGAGGTACTAGGGTGTGCTTTTGCGTGGAAGTATGGCACATGGCAGGCTGCAGTCCATGGGATCGCAGAGTCGGACACGACTGGGCGATTGAACAACAACAGCATGGTTTTGTTTAAGATGTAGGGCCGTGATTATCAATCCTAACTATCCTTTAGCTCATCTGAGGAGCTTGGGGGAAAAACAAAAACAAGCTTCCTTGGTGATTGACCTGGTTTTCTGACTTGTATAGAGAAGATAATTCAGGAATGCTGAAAGATAGGCACAGTCAGAGTTTGAATGCTCTTGTATTTCATAGTAAGGAATTTGGACTTCTTTCTAGAAGATGACAAGAAGAGAAACCAGACAAGTAGAGATGAAGAAGGCTCCTTAAGGGGGCAGTGAATAGGATAGAATGAGAGGGTGATGAAACCCAAGTTGGGAAGATCATTTAGTTAAGGAATCCTGTTGCCTTTACAAAACTCCAAGTTTAACCAGAGAGAAAACTTCAAGTGGGAATTCTAATTACAGTGTTCTCAAATTTGTCTTTTGGACTCTGCCTTCTTTGGATTCTCTCAGCTATTGATACTATAACCACCCAGGCCCAGGCTGCTCAAACTTTAATGTGCAAGTGAATTACCAAGGGTTCTTACAGGTTTGGAGTGGGTGTTTGCATTTCTAACAAGCTCTCAGATTCCACTAGATTTTAAAAGAAGGGTTTGATGACTGAATGAGTGTAAAGAAGGAAAGGGAGGAACCTCGGATTATTTATAGGTAGGTAGCCTCAGATGAACGATAATGTCTTTGAGTGACATAGACAACACAGAAGGAAGATGAATGGGTTAGCATAGAAGGTAATAAATTAGATTCTGGACAGTGCTGAGTTTGGATACTTGTGAAATGGCCAAAGCAGAGGAAGCTATCTGGAGCTCCAGAAGGAGGTCAGATTAAAGGTGAAGACTTGGTGGGTTTTGGCACACAATAGTGCAAAGACATTTGCCTTTTTTATAGTATCGCTAAAACATATTTGGCTTTTATATTTTTATTTCATCATGAGTTTACAGTGAAAATTTCCAAAGGCTATAAGACTTGTGATGACATCATTACTCTGATGATTTATTGATTGTGTACTTGTGTGTTCTGGTGTTTTTAGTTTTAACTTCTAAAATGTTAAAACAATAGTTATATCCCACATAAACAAAGACTCTTTGGGGTCCTCAACAATTTTTAAAAGTTTGTAGACAGGTTTTGAGACCCAGAAGTTTAAAAACTGCTTTTATAGATGAATTCTCCTGATAGTGTATGTAATGCTAGGAAATGTGAGCAGGCAAGATGGGTGTGCTGGAGAAAGAGTGAAAGTGAAGTCACTCAGTCGTGTCCTACTCTTTGTGACCAGGTGGACTGCAGCCCACCAGGCTCCTCCGTCCATTGGATTCTCCAGGCAAGAATACTGGAGTGGGTTCCCATTTTTTTTCTCCAGGGGATCTTCCCGGCTCAGGGATCGAACCCAGGTCTCCTGCATTGCAGGCAGATGTTTTAACCTCTGAGCCACCAGGGAAGCCACTAGAGAAAGGGTAGGAGGAGGTAAAGGGGTGGATACAAGAGGAGTGAGAGGAGAAGGACAATACCAAGGAGGATTAAATGTTATGAAAGTCAACTAAGATAACAACTAAAAAGTGACTTAAGAATTTGTCACTTAGGCTTAGTTTTAGTAGCCTAATGAGAGCAAGATGCCAGACAGTAGTTGATTAAGGAACAATTGGACAGTGAGCAAATATTGCCTGCTCTTGAAGAACCTTGACTGTGAGAAAAGGAGGTGGTATCCAGAGTCTTAACAGACTTGACTTACTATATGCTAGGGAGAGGATCATAGCAGACCTGTGATGGGACAGGGACAAGCAAAGTGCTGAAGAGAGAGGAGGAACTAAAGTAAACTTTTCCCAGAGGTGGTATGAAGTTCCAGACTCGGTGGACAGGGTTAGTTTTGGATAGGACTGACTAGGAACAGTCTTTCCTCTGATCAGTGAACTTCCATACCTAATTACCTTTCTCTTTCTTCAGAGTGAAAATAGAGATTATCAACTGAAGGAGAGAATCTTGAGTGGATTGTGGGCGTGAGGAGAATGATAAAAAAAAAAAAAAGTTATGGGAGAGACAAGGAAGGAGCTTACAGGGGAGAGGGGTCTCTCACCTTATTTAAATGTCTTAGGATATCTGAAGGAATTAGAGACACACTCTGTGTGCTTACCGCCTGGCAGATTACTATTATTTCTGGAAGAAAGTACAGATTATTTTATGAGGATTAGGTAAGGAGCCCGTGTTTCCTTTTGTCAGTGTTTTCCACCCATTTGCCATTCTCCTCGCAGGATCCTTTTGTCTCCTTTTATACAACTTCTGTATAACCTGAATCATAGTTGAACAGTTTAAAATACATACTATCCTTTTCTAGAACTAAACTTTTTTCTCCCCTTCCTTCTGGGTAATTATCAGTTCTTTTACCATGTATCTACTGGCATTGAATTACTGTTTATTTTTTGATCCAAGTGCATTTGGGGGGATATTGGTTTATTTAAGGATTTTTAAGTTACACATACACAGAAGCTGGAACAGTTGTTGCATCTAAACATTTAAACTTTGGTGCACTTTCAGAATTGTAATGATTGTAATGAAAGAGGAATATAGTATAGATACATTGCCTTGATTGTCTTCAGAGAAGTATCAACAACCTCAGATATGTAGATGATACCACTCTTGTGACAGAAAGCAAAGAGGAACTAATGATGATTAATGAAAGCCATTTTATGAAAGAAGATCTAATTAACTTTCTCATTTGAATTTAATTTATAGAAATAGTCTTGGTATTTAAATCCAATTTTTCCCCCTCCTTATTTGAATTGAAGTTATGGTGTTGAAGACACTTTGAAGCATTAATGCTTAGTTTTATTCTTTTCTAAAAATAATTTTTAAAGGGCCACATTATGTGTGTTCTTATTTTCATATTCTGGAGGAAGTAGAAATCAAGAACACTAGGGAATCAGAACTAGAACAACCTTAGACTTGGCTTTAGGGATGCATTATTTTCATCTTAGGAACAAGTCATATTATTTATGTAGTTCTTAAATAGTTTTTTTAATTTAAAAATCTCCTTTTTGGTATTAAAATTATGCATAGACATATATGAATTGATTAAATGGTATGATTGATTAAATATATGAATTGATTCTCTGGTATTCGTGAATTGCCTGGATTAGGTGAGCAGTTTTTGTTTTTACCTCTGTTTTTAAGTACATCCCCATCTCTACTTTTTTATATTTCCTTTTGTCCTCTACATATTCTTTAGCTGAAATGTTTCCTCCATGAACACTTACCGACTTTAGATTGATTGGAAGTTATAATTTTATTTTAAAGTAGAGGTAATACTGGCCTTGATTTTCAGGTTTTAGAATGATTTTTAAAATTCATTGAAGTTTTACTTCTCTCTCTTTCTATATACATACATACCTACACACACACGCACACACGTTATATCCTGGACAGACCTTTTCTTTAAAATTCATTTAAGTTTTACCTCTTTTTCTCCCTATACACACACACACACACACACACACACACACGTTATAACCTGGACAGACCTTTTCTTTAATGTCCTAGTTTGAGCATCCAGTAAGAAAGAAAACTTGAAAAATTAATTTAGTGGTGTATAGTTAAATGTCAGTGAAAGTTAGATTTTTATACCTGTTTCTCTCTAAATGAATTACTTTGTTTTTTACTTTATTCTGTTTAAATCTGTTCAGTTTCTAGATTGTTAGATATCTAGTTTTACTATCCTCATCAATTTTAAGAAATATTCTGTGTCCTGTAACCTGCATTATTTTCTGAAATGTTTTAGAATGATAAATGACCTTTGTGATGTTCTGTTTGATTTAGTTCCTCTGTCTTCTTTACTTATCTTCTGCTGGCAGTATTTTTTCACAGACTTCTTACTATAGTACTTGGTGAGATTAGTAAGATTTTGTATCACCAATAAAGACATTTTCTCAGTAGGGGAATAAATATGTTTTTTTTCTCTCTCCATTAAGACTAATAGTCAAACTCAGAAATTATACTTTCTGTGAAATACTTGGAATTACTTGGAATTTCCTTTTATTTAAAAAGAAAAAACTGTATTCAAATAGTCTACCACTGAACATTAAAGAACATGCTTTTTTCTTCTTTGACCTCATCCCATGGCCTGTGGGATCTTAGTTCCCTGACCATGGATTGAACCCATGCACCCTCCAGTGAAGGGTGGTGGAAGTCCCTAAAGGACATGTTCTTACAGGAGCATATTCAGTTAGGGTTATGGAGTGTCCAGTGCTGAGATACATTAGGTGACAGAGTTCACAGCAAAGGAGGTGGTCTGTCCTGGTTGACTATATGTCCTTAGTGTCTTGGAAGGAAAAACACTGGAAGTCAAATGTTGGTCCAGTACTGACTGGCTCTGTGTTCCTGTTTCCATAAAAGTGGAGGACTGTGTGTCAGAATCCCCTTTCCAAAATAAACACACTTAGGCTCCCTTCTTAGAAACTCTGATATACTCTGTCTAGATTATTTTTGATTTCTTATAAGTCAATAAATCTTGATTCTGTAGGCCATTTATTTAGAAAGCAAACAGCTGTTAAATGTCCCCTAGCCCCTTTTCTTTAGCATTTCCCTTTTTAAAAAAAGTACATTTAGTGTGGGTGGGTGATTTTTAGAGCAAGAAAATTCTAAGTTGATGAATGAAAACAATATTTGGAGAGAAAAATGCCAGGTCACTTTAACAATGAAAACATACTTTAAAGTAGACTCTGGTATAGCACTTAAGCATCATAGAAGCATAGTAAATATTTATTGAATAAATAAATTTGATAACAGCCTTTAGTTGTTACATAATACACAAGCAGTTTTTGTGTCAACATATAATTCTAATGTATTCATCAAACCAAGGTTTCTAAACATTATTGACTTTGGGGGCCAGATAATTCTTGGGGTGGGGAGAGAGTTGACATGTGTAACATAGGATACTTAGCAGCATCTCTACATGATACATTCAGTATCTGTAGCCCATCCCCTGGCCCCTACCCCAAGTTGTGGCAACTGAAAATGTCTCTGGATATTGCCACATATCCTCTGGGGTAGAGGCAAATGTCCTCTGGTTGGAAACCACTGCATTAATGAAGGAGGGAAAATAAAGTTTTAGCATGTTACATGTGGAGCTAGATGATATTTCTGTTAAGTTTCACATCTCTTCTGTGAAAACAGAAGCCCAGAGAGGTTAATTTGCTACATATAGTAAGTTAGTAGTCAAAATTCTCCAGTGTCTTATTTGAAAGTGATGCTTTCAACTATTGTTCTGTGCTCTCTCTGTATAACTAAGGTAGTATATTGCTTATAAGTTAATGACCCTAGTTAGTCTTTTGAAAAAGAGTGGTATTCTTTTTTGGAAATATTTAGTTTTAAGATGACTTACAGTATTCATCAAATTTGCCAATCCAGGATATGCCTGGACTGACAGCACTTCACAATTTTTTTTTTTCCCCTGACAAATACGTTTTCACACTTAAGTGTATTCAGCACAAGTTGACAATACTGAGAAATTTGGTTTTAGTATCTTATACAGGCATACCTCAAAGATACTGCAGGATTAGTTCCATACCACCATAATAAAGCAAATATCAAAGCGAGTCACATGAAATTTTTGGTTTCACAATGTGTATAAAACTTATGTTTATACCATACAAGTGTGAAGTAGCATTATATCTGAAAAAGCAATGTACATGCTTTAATTTTTTTAAATACCACTTTAAAAATGCTCATCATCTTTTAAGCCTTCAGCAAGTCGTAATCTTTTTGCTGGTGGAGTGTCTTGCTTCAGTACTGATGAGTGCTGACGAATCAATCAGGGTGATGGTTGCTGGAAGTTAGAGAGGCTCTGGCCATTTCTTAAACAACAATGATGTTTGCACATTAATTGACTCTTCCTTTCGCCACTGATTTCTCTGTAGCAGTACTGCTACTCAGTTCTGTCCAACTCTTTAGAACTCCATGAACTGTAGCTTACCAGACTCCTTTGTCCATGGGATTTTCCTTGCAAGAATACTGGAGTGGGTTGCCATTTCCTACTCCAGGAGATCTTCCCAACTCAGGGATCAAACCCACATGTGCATCTCCTGCATTGGCAGGTGGATTCTTTACCACCGAGCATGAAATTTTATCCTGAGATTGCAGCAATTCAGTCGCATCTTCAAGCTCCACTTCCACTTTTAGTTATCTTGCTGTGTCCATCACATCTGTGGTTACTTCCTCCACTGAAGCCTTAACCCCCTCAAAGTCATCCATGAGGGTTGAAACCAATCTCTTCCACGTTTCTGTTAATATTTTGACCTTTTCCCATGAATCCCAAATGTTCTTAATAGCTCTAGAATAGTGAATCCTTTCCAGAAAGTTTTCGGTTTACTTTGCCTAGATCTATCAAAGGAATTACATCGAAGGAATTTTATGGCAGCTGTATTTTATGTGCTCAGGTGCTCAGTTGTGTCTGACTCTTTGTAACGCCACTGGCTGTAGCCTGCCAGGCTCTTCTGCCTGTGGAATTTTCCAGGCAGGAATACTGGAGTGGAGCGCCATTTCCTTTTCCAGGGGGTCTTCACAACCCACGGGTTGAACCCACATCTTTTTTGTCTCCTGCATTGGCAGGCAGGTTATCACTGGCGCTATCTGGGAAGGCCACAGGTGACTGTTATAGCCTTACAAAATGTATTTCTTAGATAATAAAACTTGTAAGTTGAAATTACTCCTTGACCTGTGGGCTATAGAATGGATATTTTGTTGGCAAGAATGAAAACATTAACCTTGAACATCTCCATCAGAGCTCTTGGATGCCCAGGTGCATTGTCAGTGAGCAGTAATATTTTGAAAGGAATCTCTTTGTTTCTGAGCACTGGGACTCAACAGTGGGCTTAAAATGTTTAGCAAACCATGTTGTAAACAGATGTGTGATTGTCCAGGTTTTGTTGTCCATTTATAGAGCACAGTCAGAGTAGTAGTATTAGTTGTTCAGTCGATAAGTCATATCCGACTCCGCGACCCCATGGATTGAAACACGCCAGGCTTCCCTGTCCTTCACAAGTTTGCTCAAACTCATGTCCATTGAGTTGGTGATGCCATCCAACCATCTCATCCTCTGTCACCCTCTTCTCCTGCCCTCAGTTTTTTCCAGCATCAGGATCTTTTCCATTAAGTCAATTTTTCACATCAAGTGGCCAGAGAATTGGAGCTTTAGCTTCAACATCATCCTTCCAGTGAATATTCAGACAGAGTACAGGCAGAGTAGATTTAGCGATAATTCTTAAGGGTCCTGGGATTTTCGGAATGGTAAATGAGCATTGGCTTCAACTTCAAGTCACCAATTGTAAAAGCCCCTAACAAGTGCGTCAGCCTGTCTTTTGAAGCTTTGAAGCCAGGCACTGACTTCTCTCGAGCTATGAAAGTCCTAGGTGGCATCTTCCAGTAGAAGATTGTTTTGTCTACATCAACCTCTTTACTGTTGCCACTTTTAGTAATTATCTCAGCTGGTCTGTTGGATAACTCATTGCAGCTTCTACATCAGTACTTGCTGCTTCACCTTGTACTTTCATTGTTAAGGAAACAGCTTCTTTCCATAAACCTCATAGACCAACCTCTACCTCTTCACACTTCACTTCCTCACCTCTCTCAGCCTTCATAGAGTTGCTCTGGATTAGTCTTTGGCTTAAGGGGATGTTGTGATTGTTTTATCTTCTGTCCAGACCACTCAAACGTTCTCCATATCCCCAGTAAGGGTGTTTTGCTTTCTTACAATTTGTGTGTTTACTGTAGTAGTACTTTTAATTTCCTTCAAGAGCGTTTTCTTTGCATTTACAACCTGACTGACTGGCGCCGGAGGCCTAGCTTTCAGCTTGTCTCTCTGTTTTCAGCATACCTTCCTCACTAGGCTGTATCCTTTCTAGCTTTTGGCGAAGTCAGATATAGAACTCTTCCTTTCGCTTGGACTCTCAGAGGCTATGGTCGGGTTACTAGTTGGCCTAATCTCAGTATTGTGGTGTCTTAGAGAATAGAGAAGTGCGAGAGGGAGAGAATGGCTGGTCAGTGGAGCAATCAGAAGACACAACATTTTATCAATTAAGAGCACTGTTATATGGTCAGTTTGTGCCACCCCAACACAGTTACAGTAGTAACATCAAAGATCATGGATCACAGATCACCATAACAAATATAATAATGAAGTTTGAAATATTGTAAAAATGACTAAAATGTGATCCACAGAGAGAAAGTAAGCAAATGCTGTTGGGAAAATGGCATCAAAAGACTTGCTAGATCAGGATTGCCAGAAACCTTCAATTTGTAATTATCTGCAAAGTGTGCAATAAAGCAGAGCTCAATAAAATGAGGTATGCTTGTACTATAATAGAGTTTTTAAAGTATTAGATGTGTTTTTATGTCAGGAGAACATAGTATTTTAATAATTTTCTTTAAGAATAATTCTCATTTTCTAAAATAACTGAGTAACCATAACAACCCCTTGGACTTCTCATAAATGAAGTTTCTGCTGTATGACATAATTTTGGTCTGTAATTTTTAATGGAAGATTATATAAAGAATAACAACTAATTTTAGAGATTCTCTAAAGTGGAATGCTGTATTACTATATATTAGATTGACTATTGCTAATCCTGATGATGTATCAGCATCACTTTTGGAGCTTTTAAAACATATGGATTTCTTTGATGTCCTTTCAGAGATGTTTAAATTTGGGATGGGGACACCAGCATGAGCTTTAAATAACAGCTTTGTGATTATGAAATATAGTCAACATTGAGAATTGTGCTAATAGATAAATTATAGAACAATTTCTTTTAAAAAATAGACTGAAAGAAAAAGGATTTTTTTTTCCTGGTTATAGTGCAGTACTGCTAGATAGAAAATAATAACAATGAAATATCACTTTTAAAAAGTCAGGTAGTTAACTTTCTAAATTTAGTATTTATAATAGTATTTTGTATTATAATAATAGTATTTGTAACAGGCATTCTCAAAATGTCAACATTCTCAGACAACAGTATCTTGAAAATCTGCTTTTTCCCCCCATAGTATTTGCTCCCTGTGGCTGTTTTATCCTGATTGT
Source organism: Redunca redunca (assembly GCA_006410935.1). NCBI lineage: Eukaryota > Metazoa > Chordata > Mammalia > Artiodactyla > Bovidae > Redunca > Redunca redunca. The sequence continues at coordinate 342,736 of SJYQ01004278.1, forward strand.
ATGATTTGAAAACTACTTGTCAGATCATATGAACAGAGTAGAAAGTCCAACTTGATTCTAATTTTACAGTTTATAGTATTTAGTAAATAAAGCCTTAAGTCAAAGGGAAAGCCAGAAGAGAAAATGCCAAGAGATAGTCATGCCGTGTAAATGATAAGAAAGTGGCAAACAAAACTGTACTTTACCAGTATCAAAGATGTAATGTGTTCCTTTTAAGCAAATGTGAATATAAATTAAAATAGGTCCAGGTAATAGCATAAGAAGTATTAGGTTGGTGCAAAAGTAATTGCCATTTTGCATTGTTGATCTTTGCCTTTTGATATTGGAATGCATTCTTAAATAAATGTGGTTATGTTACACATTATTTTAATGCATATTTCTCGCTTTGTTTTTTTGCCAATGACTTACTACTTGCTGTTTATATTTTTGACTATGGAAATGATGGACAAAAACCAAATTCGATCAGTTTCTTTTGAGTTCATAAAGCAGCAAAAACAACTCACAGCATCAACACATTTGACCCAGGAACTGATAATGAACGTACAATGCAGTGGTACTTCAAGAAGTTTTGCCACAGAGATGAGAGCCTTGAAGATGCAGGAGCACAGTGGTCTGCTATTGGAAGGTGACAAGGACCAATTGAGAGGATCATCAAAGCGGATTCTCTTAAAACTACAGAAAGTTTTGCTGAATAACTCAGTGTTGACCATTCAGCATTTGAAGCAAATTGGAAAGGTGAAAAAACTTGATAGGTGGGTGCCTCATGAGCTGACTGCAAATCAAAAACAAAAAAAAATCATTTCGAAGTGTCATCTTCTCATTTTGTGCAGCAACAGTGAACCATTTCTCAATTGGATTGTGATGTGTGACAAAAAGTGGATTTTATATGACAATCAGCGGTGACCAGCTCAGTGGTTGAACCAAGAAGCTGCAGAGCACTTCCAAAAGCCAAATGTGCACCCAGAAAAGGTCGTGGTCACTGTTTGGTGATCTGCTGCTGAATTTTGGTGATCTAGAGTTTTCTGAATCCTGGCAAAACCATTACATCTGAGATGTATACTCAGCAAATCGATGAGATGCACCAAAAACTGAACACACCTGCCGCCAGCATAGGTCAACAGAAAGGGTCCAGTTCTTTTCCATGACAACGCCCGGCCACATGATGTACAACCAGCATTTCAAAACGAATTTTGCCTCATCTGCCATACTCACCTGACCTCTCGCCGACTGACTGCCACTTCTTCAAGCACCTCTACAGGACACAGAGAATGGTTTCCAAAAATTCGTCAAATCCTGAGGCTTGAATTTTTACACTATAGAAATAAACTTCTCTTTGGCAAAAATATGTTGACTGTAATGGTTCCTATTTTGATTAATAAAGATGCGTTTGAGCCTAGTTACAATGATTTAAAATTCGTGCTCTGAAACCACAATTACTTTTGTACCAACCTAATATAGCTGTGAGGATGGTAGGTATAAAGTAGCTTTTAAAATTTGAAAATGAGATGAAATATTATATATTTTTAGGTATTGATGTGGTTGTGGATGCTGTATGTTTGTGGAGGGAGTCAAAATCCTTTAGGTTTTTAAAAATGTTGTGAGCTGGTGCACTTTAAGTTAACTTAAGGCAGCATATGTTTTAGTTGGGGGTTGCCTAATTTCTTTTTGGCTGTCTACCATCTTTGACATTACATATTATTAAATGATCAAGGCAATACAGCAGAATAGGCTACACTCAAAATTGCTGATACGTTGATTGGATTTCCTTTGAACAGCAAGGAAACAGCTTTTATTTGGTGATAAGATTCCCAAAATGTTGCATACATAAACTTTTCATATTTTTTATATTGAATTCTCCAATATAACATAGATCTTTTGGGTGTCAAAGAGTCAAGCAAAGATTTACAGATAATTGTTAGTATTAAAGTTTGACTCTTGGGCAGAGAAAGACTGAGAATTGTTCAGATCGTGCTAACTCAAAATCATCCTGGAATTAGGGTATACATATTTTGTGATAGATTTTATCTAAATGTAAATCAGATGCAAAGCTGCAAGGAAGTTCTCACTACATAATTTCATTTTTCATATAGGGCATTATTCTAACCTAATCTTTACAGCAAAGGTTGGAAGAAATAGTTTCTTGTACTTCTGATATTCTTGACTGGAACATCTATTTTACATTGATTATTGTTATAAGGCTCTAGATATCCCTTTTAGTTCAGTGTTGTTTTTGTATGTGCTATAAAATATCAAAGATCTCTTCTGTCTCAAAACTAATTTGAAAGATTTTGCCTAGAAATGTGAATGAAACATTGTTATTACCAGCTGTGGGCAAAAAGGTTTAAGTGCCATTTGTCAAAAGTATAATGACCTTGAATTTGGTACCTCAGTAACTATATGAATCATTGAAGTACCTAATGAGTTGTACTTTTAAAATCAGTCTTTAGTAAGTGAATCAGTCAGAAAAAATTCATTTTGACAAGTTTGAGGGTTGAATATTTTGTTATATAGATATTACTTAATATTAGAACAACTTTTCTTTCTACCTTATTTTCTCATTTAACGGAAAGAAAATAAAAATATTTGTGTCTGTTAACTCAATAATTTTATTACATGTGATGCTGTCTGACTTTTTTTTGTTCCATTCAGTTGGATCTTATGATCTCTACCTAAGGTAGAGGTGAAGAATAAATTTTAATATCCACTCCTCTTTTATGACATTATAATATCTTTTCACAAACTGTTAAAATTTTCTGTCATGCATTTATTCCGGTAATTTAAAATATCTCTCTACCCGGGGAGACCTGGGTTCGATCCCTGGGTTGGGAAGATCCCCTGGAGCAGGGAAAGGCTACCCACTCCAGTACTCTGGCCTGGAGAATTCCATGGACTGTATAAGTCCATGGGGTCACAAAGAGTCGGAAACGACTGAGCGACTTTCACTCCAGTCGGAGGCTTGTAGAGGTGGTGATCAGTTTTCAACAATCCATGTTGCTTTCTCTCCCTCACTCTGTGATAGCATTAAGGTTCTTATTTTCTTATATTTGGTCTTATTTGCATTGATGAAAGGCAGATTTATTTTTATTTTAAAATAAATCAAGAGGCCACATGATTAGATATAAAAACCTTGTTTAATAATCACTGACTTAAATTTCGGATGAAATAGAACATTAGATATATCACTATTGCCCCTTGAGTCCTTTAGATTTATCTGTTTTGTTTTTTTTTTTTTTTAATTTACTTCTAACTCTAGAAAATGCTGTATAAACTCACCCTAATATCTTGGAACATTTAAATGCCAGAGTAATCGTTTAGGTTTTGGTATGATTACAAACTAGAAGTTTTAAAACTAAATGGATTTACAGAATACCAATTTCTCCTTTCATCATATTCTCCTAAGCACTGTTTCACTGCATGCCAGAATTCTTTGACTGTTTATAATGGCTGTAGTCTTTCCATCTTTACTTTACAGCCAGGTCCTAGTATTTTGCCTTCCATAATGATGCTTCCCGTTGGGCTCAGTCATAGCGCAGTGACTGAGAAAAAATAGAGGAAAGAGTGACAGTGTTAGAGCAGCAGCACGTTTGGAAGTTCTGTATGAAGTGCTCAGTGCATCCAGGTTTATACCGTATACAATTAACAGTGCTGACCCGATGCATGTCCCTTAGACTTTCTAGGAAGCTGATGTTTGGTCAGGATCAGGGGTTTTTAGACATTTTTGAAGTCATTGATCTCTTTCTTTGAAGTAAATCTGGTATACAGTATTGATCTTAAGATACGCTGTGTTCCAAGGGATAGGGTATGGCATAGGATGTGTCTGGTGGCTAGACTCTGGAGACCCACTCCAGTACTCCTGCCTGGAGAATCCCATGGACAGAGGAGCCTGGTGGGCTGCAGTCCACGGGGTCGCAAAGAGCTGGACACGACGGAGAGACTGAGCGCACACGCCTCAGCTCAGCCACCTGCTCCTTCCTTCCTTCAGTAACTTTGGAGACACGTCCCCGGAGTACAACGTAGGAGTCGCCGATAGTGTTCTGAACTTTTTTTCAGTGATTAGCCATTTTAGAGGTTAAATACTTGGTGAGTTTCTGCCTATCCTAAATCCTCAAGCTTTGAAATCTCAAAATAAGTCCACGCACAAAGGATGACCTAGGAGAATTGGCAGCATTAGGCTTCATTGAGAGTTTCTGCTTTGTTTAATATAGGTGTTGCTCAGATTATTTAAATTCAAAACCAGAAAACTGTTTAAAGTACATTTATCTTAGAGTTAGTGATGTAATCTTTAGGGCCTAGACTTGCAGGCCCTAATTGGCGTACAGTTGACTGGGGACCTTAAAGAAGAAACATTGTTTATTTTGCAGACCCTACAAGTAATTTGTAAACTATTAGTTCAAAAGCTGCTGTTTAATGAATGACACTTGATTGAAGTCTTGAAATATACAAGTGCACAGATATTTGGAATAATAGGATAGCCATTCAGATAAGTATAGCTTACTGATACAGACTATACACTGTTCTAGATGTTATTTTACTTACATTTCTGGTATGTTTCTCATTTAGTCCCCACAGTCCTTTTATGCCCCTGGTATCACATTTAAAATTGATGAGAAAGTTGAGTCTTGGTTAAGGAACATGCTGAAAATTATGGTAAATAGTAGACCCAGAGTTAGATTCTTAGTCTGTGTGTTTTCAGAGATCCATGGTACTTTTCTTCTGAGAAAATTATGGTCCACAGGGCTGACAGAGGTGAGAATGAAGTCAAAGGTCAGCACTAGGTAGTCATACTAGTATGTGGGTGCAAAAAGTTCATGGGAAGGCAAAATGGTGTGTTTATAATGCCTATGTTTACTTTACAAGCAAATGTAGGTATATCTAGGTTTCTCTTTCTCATCTTTTGCTTTGCTCTGCTTTTCAGTTACTAGCTGTTTCCAGTTTTTTACCCACATTAGTCTTACATTACAGTCTTAAAATTTTAATTTTAGTCCTGTCATCCTTTTTTTCCTTCATTCTCCTTCCTCAAATTCTTCTCTGGTTTAAAGGAGGGAAGCCTCTTGCCTTTTTTTCTTTACTGTAATCATTATGCATTTGAGGGTTTGTTTGTTCTGATAAACAGAATGACATTTTCCCCAAAACTGTCCCGCTTCCCTATTCCAGAAAAAAATTTAATTCAGGGAAATTTTGCCTTGGAGAAAAAGTTTTTACTCAGTTACCCTATATGTCTTTAAAAAAAAGGAAAAAAAGGACCTTAAATGTCTTGAAGTCCATATCCAGTAAAGTATTTAATGAATGTTATCCCAAATAAGTTTAAGAATACCTACGTATACCGTATCTTTCCATTCCATCCTCACTTGGAGGTAGCCAGTGAATGCTAGCATTTTAATGGTTCTAGAAGCATTTTCAGAAACTGTTCTGAAAAACCATATTTCCTTGACCTTATATTTTTATATAGATTAAATTGGGAAGGGCATGAATAAATTATTATTTGGGGAGCCTCCTTTGCCTGATGGCTCCCACGGTAAAGCGTCTGCCTTTACCAGGTTCGATTCCTGGGTTGGGAAAGTCCCCTGGAGAAGGAAATGGCAATCCACTCCAGCACTCTTGCCTGGAAAATCCCACGGACGGAGGAGCCTGATAGGCTACAGTCCATCGGGTCACAAAGAGTCGGACACGACTGAGCGACTTCACTTCACTTTACTTCACTTTGTTTTAAAATCCATTATAGGATTCCTTATAAAACTGTTAACTTAGAATTTTTAATCTGATGATATTTTTATTCCAATAGAAATAGAAGATTAGTTATCATTTAAGTCTGAGTTTGGTGATTATGACTATGAAACTAAAGTAATGAACTGTTTATCCTAAATTGCTTGTATGTCAGTCTGTCTCCTGAGTAGATCGTTAGAGTAGCTCTCTTTAATCTCTTAATTTGTGATGTGAAAACATATGGGCAGTTTATTGGACATAATAAATTTTATTTATGAACTTAATGACAATTTGAAGTATTTTTGTATAGTTGATTCAGTTACTTCTTGATGTAGGACATATAATCATGACACATAGAAGGAAGGAAAAAGCATATTTAGGGCTTGGAAATACACAGAATTGAATCTGACTTGAATCCTGGTTACCTTGAGTAAGTTATTTAATATTCATATATTTATAAGGTAATATTAAATTAACTATGCTAGGCATGAAGGTGGGAGGAGGTGGTGGGGACAAGGTGTAACTTCTCTCTTTAAAGAGTTCAGAGATCAGTAGCATTCACTTAAACCTCTCTGAATTTGTTATGTTGTTGGTAAAATGGCAGTGGGAGAACTTAAAATTCCCCAGATAATAATACCTTGAGGAACCAAAGAGGTTCAGTATGAGTTAGGTTGATATTGAGCATCTATATAAACCTCGAGTATTACACCTCAAGGTATTATCTGTCATTGTATTTTGTCATTCGTACTATTTAATCACAGAACTACCCACAAGAGACACCAAAATGTGGGTTAAGTCCCTTCCTTGTTGGAGGACTCCATTGCCTTTAGAGAATTATTTTAAGTTGCCTGATGTTTTCATTCATTCAGATATTCTGTGTTCTGGCATCAGATATATTTGCCAGGCTTCTAGATTTTGAGGGCTCTGTGCCATTGCCTTGTGCACATTTGGTTTTAATTTTTCACTAAACACAACATTCTGTCAGACTCCACTAAAATTGTTGTTTTCGCCTGATGAAAGTACTTGCTATCAGTTAAAAGAACAAACCTGTAATTTAAGAACAAGCCATCGTGTAGTACAGAGCTCTGCAAACCTTTTTTTTTTTAAAGGGCCGGATATTTTTAGGCTTTGTGTGCCATACAGTTTCTGACAGAACTACTCAACTCTGCTGTTGTGGTGTGAAGGGAATTATAGACAGTACATAAATGAATGAGTGTGACTGTGTTCCAATAAAACCAAATTTATGAAGACTGAAATTTGAATTTCTTACAATTTTCATATGATAAAATAGTCTTGTTTTGTTTTTATATTTTTCAGTCATTAAAAAATGTAGGAATTATACTTAGATTATGGGCCTTGAGAAAAACAGGTGGCTAGCCAGATTTGGCCAGCTGACTGTTAGTTTGCAGACGCCTGATTTAGGGTATAATCTATGAATTTGCTGCTGTGGTTGGATAATTTTCAAGCATTTAGGTGATTTCAAGCATTCAGGGATTATATAAGTTAGGATTTATGTTCTGCTCTTTTTTCTTGCCCAAGTTTATAGAATATATGTTATATATATATATATATAAATATACTTTTATAGAATACATGTTAATAGTAGAAAACTAATGGGAAAAACAAATGGTGTTTTGTTGTTACTGTGTGGAGGTTTTTTGAGAATTTGAAGGGCATCTTTTAAGGCTGACTACTCTGATTTCTCATCCACTTCAAGTCGCATTCTATAAATTTCAAGTAATACCTATAATGCCTTCTACATTTCGAATTTTAAAAATTTATACAGTAGCTATGGAAGTTTATCTTTTAAAGAAATTGTATGTAAGTAATTAGACATTCACATTGCATGAACGCTATTTAGCAAAATTTCTTAATTAGAAAATAAAAATGACATTTATAGTGATTATAAAATTTTGTTTGTTGAAACTATAAAACTCTGTTAACTTGCTTTCTGTAGACACCAGAGAAGAAACAATCAGAATCATCCAGAGGAAGAAAAAGAAAAGCAGAAAACCAGAATGAAAGTAGTCAGGGTAAGTGAAGCAAAATCTTCCTTCATACCCAAAGAGGTATTTGCAATTAATTATTCTGGTTTTTAAACAGTTAATAATTTGTTTTAAAGTTTTCTATTTTTGTGATTTATATAGACACCGTGTAATATCTGCACTAATAATAGCTTAAATATACTTTGTGTAAAAAATATTATGAAATTGGAGTCTTTCTGTACCACAGGTAGTTTGCGTATGGTTACTCTTTTTAACATTGCCTTTATCTTTTTGAGAGTTAGAAAGTGTCATGTCCAAACCTGATATGCATTACCTTTATCACCTTTCTCTGTTCTCTCTTTATGTGAAATATGGTGTTGGAATGACTTCTTGTTTTTGGATAAGAATTTTATATCTTGCTTTGAAACAAAAACCTAAATTTACTCATCCTTTTATTTAAAAAAAAAAAGAAAAAGACTATATAAAAATGATTGAGGTACTTCATTAAAACATCGTCTTTTTCTTTCCATACCTTTTCTTCATCCTGTTTTGCTTTCTTTCCATATCCTTTCTTCATCTTCTCTTCTATGTTTTATATTATAAACTAGTAAGGAAATTACTTTCATTAGACTGCAAAAGTTCTTATAATGGATAAGATAGCATTATCGTTTAATTTGGTTTTTCAAGATTAAATACAATAAATTGGACTCATGAATCATATGTAATGATGATTTTATGCATATATTATGTGTTTTGGAGCCATTTTAAGCTATGAACCCATGGCTTACTAGTATTTACATGTGGCACTGGCATCAAGAAATATATTTGCAGCAGCTGTCTTTGTGGAAAGGGGAAGTTGAGTTACTCTTCACCTTTCTCTAAGTTGGTGCTATTTTGTATTTCAGTCTGGCCTAAGGTCCTTTTTGATCTTAGTGTAGTTTCCTCATCTGTGGTTAGTGAACTTGGATTTATTTAGTTATATTAGTTATGATAGTTTTAACTTTAAATTTTAAAGCTCACTTAAAAGCAGGTCCCAATATAAGTGTGGGACTTCTGGGTTGGTTGAGCCAACCTATGTCTTTAGGAAGCCACATCATTTTCTCTGTGATCTGCCATCCACAGAATTGTCTGCTTTTTTCTTTTATGTTTTTAGGACTGTGGCCATTTTAAATTGTATCTCCTCATTTCATCCTCCACACTTGTATTTGTTTAGAGAGAGGCTGGTTTTCTATGTGCTTTTCTTTTTTCCCCTCTCTTTGACATAGGCTTATTTAAGTTCATAGCAAACCTCTCCTGTCATCTTCTTGGTCAGAATTGGGTTGTGTGTCCATTCCAAAACCAATTATGTCCATGAGAGGTGTTATTGCCCTTAAAATCAGGCCCGTCTCTGAAATTGAAAATGTGGTAACATTCCCCTTAGAAATATAGGCCTTGTGCAGAAAGCATGATACCTGATCAAAACTGGATTTCTGACTAGAAGGAGGAGAGATAGGGAACTAGGAATGGAGGCCAGGTAGGAAGCAGCCCTGGAAGAAAAGCTATGACCATCCTAGACAGCATATTAAAAAGCAGAGACAATACTTTACAGACAAAGATCCATCTCATCAAAGCTATGGATGTGAGAGTTGGACTGTAAAGAAAGCTGAGTGCCAAAGACTTGATGCTCTTGAACCTGTGGTATTAGAGAAGACTCTTGAGAGTCCCTTGGACAGCAAAGAGATCCAACCAGTCCATCCTAAAGGAAGTCATTCCTGAATATTCATTGAAAGGATTGATGCTGAAGCTGAAACTCCAATACTTTGGCCACCTACTGCGAAGAACTGACTCATTAGAAAAGACCCTCATGCCGGGAAAGATTGAAGGCAGGAGGAGAAGGGGACGACAGGATGAGATGGTTGGATGGCATCATCGACTCAATGGACATTACTTTGAGCAAGCTGAGGGAGTTGGTGATGGACAGGGAACCCTGGCGTGCTGCAGTCCATGGGGTCGCAAAGAGTGGATACAACTAAGCAACTGAACTGAACTGAAATTATATGGTCTATGCAGGGGAGGGAGTATTAACAGAATAAAATGTGGATTCAACCAGGGAAAAAGAACTGGGGAAATAGTTTCTGGTAGGCAACCAAAAAAGGTCTCTGTCTTCATTAAAAGATGGCACCACTTTAGAATCTGCAGGGAAGTTGTTATAGGCAGAAGGAAAATTCCTTTGGTATATAGTTCTCTCTGACCTCTGAATAAACCTATACAAAACTATTGTTGAAAATTTCTAGGTTGTATTACTTCTTTGTTTGTTTGTTTGTTTTTTTAATTCCCCCTACCTTGTTCCAGGAAGGAATGTGAGATTGTTGAACCTTTAAATGTATTGTTTGTTCATCTCGGTAATGCCTGGCAAATAGTAACCACTCAAGAAATGTTTGTTGAATAAAATAAGTGAATGAATGTATATATCAGTATTGAATCGATAAATGTTTATATTATCCAATGCTTTTGACTCCACGCTATCATTAATTTTTCTTTTGTAACTTGAAGAAATTATGTATTCAGTGTAATTCCAATGAAGGATGGATAACTCCCGTCCAAAATGCTGTATTTCTTAGCTGCTTCTCAGTTTAGTATTTATAAAATTGATGGAAAAAATAATTTTATTTGCTTTTTGTTTTTTTTTAAAGTCCATTTTGGAGCAAAACTTTTAATTAAAGAATAATTTTGACCACTTTACCAAAGTGGCCATGTAAGCACAATATTTCTAGTTTATTTTTGGAAAAAATCCTATTAATTTGAAAATACTTTTTAGGAAATCAAACATTTTACAAAATAGTGTTCATATTAAAGCATGTTATTGTCAGTTTGTTATGGTTTGTGTTGACTGAGCTTTTTTATTATTTATAAATATAAATTGGTTTGTCAGTTATACAGCTACCACTTGTCTTTTTTAATTGATATATCTTTCATTGATACACTTTTATGAAGTTAGTAACCGTGAAGCAATATGAATAATGTTGTTTTAAAAGCAGGCAGTCTTTTAATATGATTTATTTTTCTGATTTTCCCATAGTTGAGACTTTTTAAATTGACATGTATCTATTGGAATATCATTTGGTTTTTGGAATTGTGAAGTTGGCATCTGACCCTCTGAGGAATCTTAGTATTCTTTTAATGCCCATCACCACCCAACTAGAATATCATATTCTTAACATTTTTGTGTGTTAAATGTTAGGGGAATTAAGTTTGGCACATTCTCTTTCTCATATAATATGTGATAGATAGTCACGACTGACTTTAAATCTGTAAAATGTTTTACTTTTATATTTTAGGAAAAAGTATTGGGGGACGTGGCCACAAAATTAGCGACTATTTTGAAGTAAGTTCATTGAGGAATATCTTCAGTTCTTAATATAATTCTGCCATAGGCTGTTTGAACCACCGAGTCTGCTTTTGTTGATCTACTTGATTAAAGCAGAACTTAAGTACTATGTGATGTCCTGTCTTTCTAGGAACATTAAAGTTTACTTTTACTTTGGTATGGCACATCATAATTTTCAAAGGACTTTCTCCTGTATTTTCTTGTAATAGGTCAGGAGATGGTCAAAGCAGGTATTAGTATTCCTGTTTTAGGTGAAGAACCTGAGAGCCAGAGATGTTAAAGTAGCCTTGTTGTTTGGTCATGCAGCTGCGTCTGACTCTTTTGTGACCCTGTGGACTGGAGCTCGCCAGGGCCCTCTGTCCATGGGATTTCCCAGGCAAGAATACTGGATTGGGGTGCCATCTCCTTCTCCAGGGGATCTTCCTGACCCAGGGATTAAACTTGAGTCTCCTGCACTAGCAGGCGTATTCTTTACCACTGAGCCACCTGGGAAGCTGTATAGAGTATCCTACCTAAAGGCAAATTTTAAATGGAAGAGCCTCTAGAATTCTTTGTGCTGTCAGTCAAGATTTTATTGTACCAAAACAACAGCTGAGGCCTGTGGATGGAGATTAAATAATGATAGAGATGTGAATCCAAAGAGTCCCTGAAAATAATAAACAGTGGTAAATTTAAATTTTTACCCAATCTGGAATGTTTACCTCTACACAGAAACACTTTTGCCTACCGTTATATTGTATTAATGTGATTAATTGTAAAATATTAATGTGATTAGTAAAATAATAGTTGAAAAATATTTATATTTACTTGAAAGAGAGCAGAATTTGCTGGTTGGGAGAAGGGCTGTATTTGAGAAGATCCCTCGCAGAAGGACATAGCAACCCACTCCAGTATTCTTGCCTGGAGAATCCCATGGAGAGAAGAGCTTGGTGGGCTCTTCTCCATGGGGTTGCAGTGAGTTGAATATGACTGAGTGACTAACACAGTCACTCTCTTTCACTAATATATATATGTACACACACACACACATATATATATATCCTCCATTGTTTTCCTTTTTTGAGTTTACAGAATCTAAGTTAAAACTGTTGCAGACTATAAAATACACCTCAAGCTCTTTAGTTGCTGTCAGTCTCTTAGTGTTAATATCATTAAAAATCTTTGCCAAAGGTAGGGTCTGTTCAAATAAACACATCTCAAGTGTCTTGAATGCCTGCTATGTGCTGATCATTACGCTAGGCACTATAGATTAAACATTTAGAGTAAGTTCTTCAGTTGTAGGAAGTTGTTTAATGAACACACTAGGAAGTCTCCTTTTCTGCTGTTCATACCTAATACCCAGAGATGAGGCCATTAGCAGCAAATTGTTTTTGCCTTCCATTCTTGGTTCAGAAACATGAGACTTGAGAAAGCTGTGGAACAGATTAGGTGGCTTCTCTTCATACATGGTTAAGTCATTCATTGTAATGCATGTAAGAAAGAGTCAATTTTTATTAGAGTTTGTGCTGTTAAGAAGGGACTTGGTCCAGTAGTTCTTTTATAGTGCTAAGAACATTTGGATACTTAACAGATCTTGGGAATGACAGTTCTGTGTTAAGATAGTTGATTAACATCTACACATCTACTTGTAAAGAGATTAAAGTTTCTTGGGATTAGAGCTCCTGCTGGCTTCACAAGCATAAGGGAACTGCTAAAATTTGAAGGAGAAATAAGACATGTTCTTTGCTCTGGGGGAATTTGTCTTTGAGGCTGCCACAAAAATAATAAGATATATTTAATTTGTAATGCCATGTCTAAAACAACATCTTTCTAAACTTTTGTTTTATATATATACATATATATATATATAGTGGTGTTTCCTTTTACCCTCAGTACCAAGGTGGAAATGGCTCAAGTCCAGTAAGAGGCATACCTCCTGCAATCCGTTCGCCTCAGAATTCACATTCACATTCCACTCCTTCTTCATCTGTAAGTTTTTCCATGTGTTTTTATGTCTCGGAAGTTATGTATACTGAATGAATAATTTTTATAATTTGTCTTTATTGAGGCTTTTTATATATATGTGCTTAGTCACTCAGTCGTGTCTGACTCTTTGCAACCCCATGGATTGTAGCTCGCCAGGCTCTTCTGTCCATGGGGATTCTCCAGGCTACAATACTGGAGTGGGTTGCCATGGCCTCCTCCAAGGGATCTTCCCAACTCAGGGATAAAATATATATATATATTAGCATTTACCTTTTTTAAAAAGTCTTTCATTCTATTGAGGTGAGTTGAATTCTTTTCAATGATTTGATGCTGTTAGAACTTTATTTCTGAAAGTGAGATTCTTAAAGATTTTCTGAGTTAATTATTTCCAAGAAGTAATGTTTCTATAAAAGAATGATAGGACTGGGAATTCCTTGGCAGTCCAGTGGTTAGGTCTCAGCACTTTTTACTGCTGGGGTCCAAGTTCGATCATTGGTTAGGGATCTTATCAGTTAAATTTCTTAACCACTAAAATGGTAGCATAATTCCTTTCTGGGAATCCTTGAGAAAAGAGTAGGCAGCTGTCAGCCTTGGATAATGTAGTTTGGGGTAAGAAAAGGATCTTGGATCTAAAAATTCACTTAAAACTTTTTAGTTTGTTTCTAACATTTTTAAGATCCAGTTCTTTTATATGCATTGCTCTACATATTGGATTTTATTTACTGTTTTTTAACTTTCATTATGTGAAAGTTCATTGTATAACCAGAATAGCAATGTTAGCTTTCAGTAATTTAAAGATGAATTAAGAATTTTTAAAAATTAGAGTATGTCACTTACTCAGTTACACTGTTGTAACTTCAGTGTTGCTTTCTAGTCCTTTCTGTAGATACATACTTTTTAATGTCTTATTCATTTTGTACCTTGGAGGACATCATATTGCCATATACCAAGTAGAGTATAAAACTCAAAAATAGCTTGGAATTGTAGTGATAGCATTGGTACATGATGTCATCGACTGTTTTCAGTGAATGTATTTTAAAACTAGTGACTAGTTAAACCATGCAACTTACCGGTAAATTGATTTTATACTACACATGGGCATGCATTAGGGCCTCCCTGATGACTCAGATGGTAAAAAATCCACCACAGTGCAGGAGACTGATTTTGACCCCTGGGTTGGGAAGATCCCCTGCAGAAGGAGTGGCTACCCTCTCCAGTATTCTTCCCTGGAGAATTCCATGGACAGAGGAACCTGGCAAGCTAGAGTCCATGGCGTCATGCAGAGTCGGACGCGACTGAGCAGCTAGCCTGACAGCGGCAGCAGGGGCATGCATTGTTGCCCCTCAGCTAAACGAATTCTGTTGCTGCAGTAAAGTCTCTCAGTTTTGCTTTTTGAACCATCATAAGCTGTTTTTGATAGTTTTGTTTTAGAATGATGTATTTGGCCTTGTTATATTTAACAGATTGAAAGCACTCAATTTTCTGTTATGGAACCAGACTGTAAACTCCTTGAGGGCAAGGCATGCATATATATATGTGTTTATACCTGTGACAGTTTTTGGATTGGTGTCTGAGACCGAGGCTCATACCTCTCTGTCTATTTTATCTGTCTGTCTATCAGATGGCTGGTTGTCTCTTTTACTGGGCTTTGTAAGAGGGAGGTACTCAATGAATCGTTGTTGAATAAACAATGATAAAAAGTTTTTAAAATTCAGTTATGTTTTGAGTTATTATCCTAATAAACACTTAAGAAATATTTAGTTCTTGTTAAGCAGAAATCTATTTTTAATTCTTTTTTAAAAATTTATTCATTTTTTAATTGAAGGAAAATTGCTTTATAGAATTTTGTTGTTTCCTGGCAAACATCAAGAAGAATCTTGCTATTGTATTATTTTTGCTAATGTAAAATTTAATATTTTGTTAAGGTTCGACCGAATAGCCCTTCTCCTACTGCGTTAGCTTTTGGGGACCACCCTATTGTACAGCCAAAGCAGTTATCCTTTAAAATTACTCAGGTAAATAGTAATTGAGATTTCTTTGTATGACTTAGGGATAAAAAACTAGTGACCAGTTTGTGTACACAATTAAGATGTCTTCTCTTTTAGACATAATCATAAAGTAAAATTCGTTATCAAGAAAGCTAACTACTGAATAACAACAAAAAAACAATTTGTAGAGAGTGAGAAATTAAAACCCAGTTTACTGTCAATCTGTCCTTTGTTACACTGGTTAAATATATATTTTAAGCAAATTAAATAACCAAGATAACCATAACATGTCAGTTCTGTTTACTGATTATTTTTTAACTTAACATCCAAGTACATATAATTGATACCTTCTTGAAGGTGTTATATTTGTTATAAGTGGATATTAAAGCAGTTTGTTTTACATGTCTGTATTTTTGTGTACATATATGCTACACAATTGAAAATTATTTGAAAATCAGACATCTTTTGCAATTACTTTGTTTTGTGAATTTTGAGTATTGGAGTTTTCATTTTAATTCTATATACATGTGACAGTTTTTGAATGAGTGTCTGAAACCCAGAATTGAAAAAGTAGATCTTCTTGCTTGCCACCTTAATTGTGCAGTTTATTGCCGTTACACTTTTCCTGTCAGGTCATGGCCAGACTCTTTTGAATGCATCAGAACTTCTTTCTTTGGATAATCTTTAGACCAGGATTTACAAGTACATTGCTTTGAGTCAGTGAACGGCTTGTGAATGTTTTTGCCCTGTTCAAAAATCAGCTAGAGTTGATATCATATAACAGTGATTATACTGAATTCTAATGAAGAACAAACATATCAATATTCTAAAAATTTAAATGATTAACCTTTGAAAAAAATTTTTTTAAGTCTGTGTAGTACTTA
Source organism: Redunca redunca (assembly GCA_006410935.1). Taxonomy (NCBI): domain Eukaryota; kingdom Metazoa; phylum Chordata; class Mammalia; order Artiodactyla; family Bovidae; genus Redunca; species Redunca redunca. Next base: position 358,628 of record SJYQ01004278.1, read on the forward strand.
CATTTCTGAAGATAATAAAACTTAAAACTACACTAAGACCTTTTGGGATACCCTTTGCATACACAAACTCCAGTGCTATGATTTTTAGAATCAGAATTAAATCTAATTTTATGTTTATATGCAGTGATATATATAATGGAATAATAAAATAGCTTTCTTCTATTTAGACTGATCTTACGATGCTGAAATTAGCAGCATTAGAAAGTAATAAAAACCAGGACCTGGAAAAGAAGGAAGGTCGTATAGATGACTTGCTCAGGGTAAGTAAGAAGTCGTCATTGCCAATTATTTGGCAATAATAAAACAGTTGAGAAAATACTTAACATTTAAAAAAATTTCTATTATTGGGAGAAATTAAGTCTTTTAGTGTTAAGGACATAGTTGAAAATATCAACCATTTAAAGAAAAAACTTTTATTAGCTCTTTAAATGTGAACTGAAAAGCAGTTGGAGAAATAGAAGTTTATAAAATTTTATTTTTACTTGATGAGCTATCCTAAGACAGATATCCATTTCATGGTGGTTTTAAAGTTACTTGATTTTGTTATAAACCTTTTAATGGAAACTTCATAAAGAGACACATCAAAAAGTATGCCTAATATGTTAGTAAGGGATGAAGTAGTCGTTCTCACCCCTTGCTGCTCATTTGAATCACTGGATGGAAAATATGGGAGGTACTTTATAAAAGTAACAATGCTTATACTCTACCCTGAGGAATTCTGATTATATTGGTGTGACGTAGGGCTTGGACATTGGTAGTTTTAAAAGCTCCTACATGGTCCAGAGGCTAAGACTCCATGCTCCCCATGAAGGGGGCCCAGGTTTGATCCCTGGTCAGGGACCTAGATCACACATGCTGCACCTAGGATCCAGCTCAACCAAATAAATTAATTAAAGGGGAAAAATAACAACCTTCTCCAAATGATTGTAATTTAACTAACAGAACTGTTGGTGTAGAAACTCAGTGAAACCATCTGTGATCATACCATAATTACCGATACCTCTAAAACATCTAGTGTGCCTCTCCTGTTCCCATCCTATTCACTCTCTTATATCCCTTTATCATTGACCACTGTTGTAAATTTTGTATCTATTTCTTATGCCTTTGTGTTTCTTATATATATCGTATACGTTCTTAACAACATATTATTTCACTGTTTTTGAACTTTAAATTACAAAATTATACTGTATGCCCTGCTTGTTTTCACTAAACATTATATGTGTGATTGTCATGTTCATTTCACTGCTGTGTAGTAAGGCGTAAATGAATATACTGTAATTTATCTTTCCTGCTCTTGTTGAACATTTTATTTCTACTTTTTGCTAGTATGAACAGTTCTGCTAAGACACACTCTTGTACATGTCTTCTGTGGCACACATGGAGAATTTCTCTGGGGTATATGCTTAGAAAGAATGGCTAGAGTATAGGGCATGCATAGCTCAAACTCTACTCTATAAAAGCAAATTTTTCCCAAGGTGGTTGGATCAGTTTACATTCCACTAACTATAAGCAGGGAATAATGTTATTGCTCATTATCCTTGCCAAAGCTTATTAGAATCATACTTAATTTGGGGGCTCAGTTTAATGGATCTAACAAGGTATTAGTTATTATGCATTCACTTTATTTTTTGAATATCTTGTAAAATATTTATTAACCGTTTGTATTTCTTCTGTGAAGTAAATGATCATTTTTTTTGCTCATTTTTCTTAATGAGTTGCTGTCTTTTTAAAAATTGTATCAGTTTTTTTGTTGGCCACATATGTTGATTTTTCTTCCAGTGTGTCAATTGTCTTTTTATTTCTTTGTCTTATCTTTTGATTAGATCATTTAAATTTTATATGATTACATGTCTCTTTTTTTATGGGTTTCCCTGGTGTCTCAGATTGTAAAGAATCTGCCCACAGTGCAGGAGACCTGGGTTCGATCCCTGGGTTGGAAAGATTCTCTGGAGAAGGACGTGACAACCCACTCCAGTATTCTTGCCTGGAGAATACCATGGACAGAGGAGCCTGACAGGCTACTGTCTTTGGGGTTGCAAAGAGTCAGGCATGACTGAGTGATCTCTTTATTTATAGTTTGTACCAAATTATTATCAAAGGTATACCAAAATAATTCATTGATTTTGTCCCTAAGACCATAAAGATGTTCGTCTGTATCTTCTTTAAAAAAATTTTATAGTCTGCTTTTTCAATACAAGTTATAAATCTCACTGGAATTCATTTTGGGGTATGATGTGAAATAAGGTTTCATTTTAATTTCTTTCTATATAGAGAACCAGTTATCTAGACCAAGTAATTAAGTCTGCTCTTTACTGCCAGCTCCGTCATACAATCTCATTTTCATAAACAAATACATGTATTTGGGTGTTCTGTGTTAAGTACCATGTTCTCTCTGTGTATTCCTACACTGGTACTACAGCATTTTAAAAATCATTTAGCTGTTGTCTTTGGCTGTTAGTAACAATATAAACAACAGTCCTTTAAATAAGATACAGTATTACTTTTTGAGAGAAGAACAGAAAGGCGTCGGGTGTTCCAAGTCAGAGCTTGAGGGTGTAGTGTCTCCTGCCCACTGAGTTACTTGCCCCACACTAAATCCAGTTAGGGGTGTTCTCTGCAAACTGCTCACCTCTGAGGGGTCGAAGGACCGAGTGTTCCCCTGAGCCCCAAGCTAGTGATGGAGGCTAGGCAAGATCCTGCAGTGTGGCCCCTGGTGCCACACTGATGCTTCATCCCAGATGTGACTGAGGAGGGCCTGGAGACTGTTCATCTATCTAGCAGCCATGTCTGCACATGTGCAGTTGGGCTGTTGCCACCCTGGACAAAGCCTAAGAGGCCATAGGCCTTTGAATGGACGACGGTAAGTTTTGTGAAAATGCAATTTTATTGGTCCTGCTTTATTTCCAGCCAGGCAGAGCTTTGCTAGCAAGTAGAGATGACTGAGCTATGCAGGACATAGGCATCTGGACAGGTTTCCATAAACAACAGTACTTTAAATGAAATACAATATTATTTTTTAAGAGAACAGAAGAAGGTAGCCCAGATGTCATATGGAATCTTGTCTCCCTCAGTTTTTCTGCTCCCTCCCCTTAGTACATGGCCTTCATCTTGAAGATTATATCAAGGTACAAAATATTATCAAGTCACAGTTATGGTATCTCTGTTCTTAAGCAGAAGAGGAAGGAAGTTAAAAATACAACAGTTTTCTGCATAGTGTTCTTGAGTATTCCATTGAACAACTTCTGCTTACATTTCACTGACCATCATTAGCTGCAAAGAAGATGGGAAATACACTAGCTAGTGTTAGATTTTCAAGTCACACATACACAATTTGTTGGGTTTCTGTTCAACTTGAAGATAATAAGGGTCTGATGCTAAATTTCATATATGTTCCTCTAAAACTATTTTATTTTACCCTTTCCCTTGGAAAACAGCTTTTTGTTAGAAACATACTTTTAGATTGGCAGCTGTATTTTTCTCCCGGCATTTTTTATTTATTATACTGCTCTCTTTTGGCTTATACTGTAATTGGCATGGACCTACGGTTTTCAAAGAATGATCCCCAGACCAGAAGCATCGACCTTACTAGCGGACTTATTAGAAATGAAGTTTCAGCTCTACTCCAGTGCTACTTATTCAGAAACTGGGAATGGATTCCCTTAATCTGTGTTCCAACAAGCTCTCCAGGTTACTTCCTGGTGACTGTTCTAGACTACTCAGACTCATCTTCTGAGCTTAGAAAGAGGGACTGAGCATATGACTGCCTACAGAGTTAACAAAATTTGTATTCATGTGGCCGAGAAAGATGGTGAGAAGAGTTAGCTATTGGATAGGCATCTGCAGTGTTACCCACATGTTGAATGGAGATGTTTTATTACAAAAGAGGAAGGAGAACTCACATTCATTTTTAAGTGTTAGTCACTTTGTATTTCAGTTATTTCAAATGAGATGTTTGCTCTGTTTTAGAAATAAGATAACGGAGCAGACCTTTAAGACAACTTTACAAATAAGGTTCAGATAATTTATTTAACTTAGCCCAGATTATATAACCTAGAGTGTAGATTTGAACCTATGGAGTATGAATACATATTCCATGTAATTTTCACTATACAACTAAGCAGTGTGTAACAGTGTTGTTATTCTCATGGTAAGTGTTATAACATTTTTTTTAGTATCACATTCAAATACTTAATCTTATTAATCCTTCTCTTTATGAAATTTTNTCTCATGGTAAGTGTTATAACATTTTTTTTTAGTATCACATTCAAATACTTAATCTTATTAATCCTTCTCTTTATGAAATTTTTCAAAATGTATAAATATTCTTAAATGTCTCATATACACAGTTCTAGACCTTTTTCATTATCTACTTATATTGTAGGCTAATTGTGATCTCAGACGGCAGATAGATGAGCAACAAAAACTACTTGAAAAATACAAAGAGCGATTAAATAAGTGCATATCAATGAGCAAGAAACTGCTTATTGAAAAGGTAAGTTCCCTGGCAGTCCAGTGATTAAGACTTCACCTTCCAATGCAGGAGTGTGGGTTCGATCCCTAGTTGAGAAGCTACGATCCTCACATACCCCACATGCCTCTTGGTCAAAAAACCAAAACGTAAAACAGAAACAGTACTGTAACAAATTCAATAAAGGCTTAAAAGTCCACATCAAAAAAAAAGTTCAATAAATTTTCCCTGTCCTTTGACTAGTCCTCTGTTTTTAAAATTTAAATTAATAAAGTTGAATGATGATTTTTTTTTCCCTTTTTTTTCAGAGTACACAAGAAAAACTGTCAAGCCGAGAGAAGAGTATGCAAGACAGATTACGCCTTGGGCATTTCACAACAGTTAGACATGGTGCTTCATTTACTGAACAATGGACAGATGGTTTTGCATTTCAGAATCTTGTAAAGTTAGTCACTCTTAACATTTTAAAAAATTTAGTATTCCTTTGGGTGTTTGTTATTTTCAAAGATTATAGATTTGGAATTATGTTCTATATCTACTCCTTACTGCTCTTTGAAATCATAGAACTTAATACATTTGAAAGGAACATAAAAGAGGCATTACAGTTTTAGCTTTAGCAAACTTCTTGATTAGTTAGCATTCACCTGTATAGTATGATGTATTATTTTAAATATGACTTTCCAAAACATAAACTGACCTAGCTTTAATAGGTTAGTTGAGAGGGAAATTGTTAAAAATTTTAACTTTAATTGCAAGATTTGTATCTGTATATCTTGGGGGTTTTCTGCTTGGTTTTGGGGTTTTTTTTCCTCCCCTCTCCCATTCCTCAGTCCTTCTTTCGGCATTTGTCTGCTCATTATTCTTGTGGTAAAGACAGACACATTTTCTCTGCAGTGTCAGACATAACTCAAAAGTCAGTTCAGCTGAACATGTGGCTTTAGGACTTCTGAGGTAAACTTTAAAATGGAGAAATCCATTTTCTCAGGTTGGTGGTAGGAAAGGTTAGGTTGACTATTAAGGAGCCAGGATCTATTGCTGCCCCTACCCCTCTTTTTTTGCTGGAAAACATAAAAACCTGCAAAGCAAGAGTAGTGCCAGCATTTAAATCAGCTTTCCCAGTCGGTCCAGTTAAATGGAGAATGTAGGCAAAGCTTTATTTCACGTAGTATCACATGAACATTGCTGTTTCAAACATTGGTTCCCAGGACTTAAGTATAGAATGGTCTTGTATCTATCTCGGTTGATTTACCCAGCTTCTGTTCAACACAACTGTTTCTGGGTGTTAGGTATTGGACAGTGTCTTTGTGATGGTAGGAAGTTTGGATTTTAATTCTGTTGATAAAAGGGAGCTGTTAAAGTTTTATATAGTGTGTGTGGTCAAATTTGAGTTTTTGAAAGATAACTGACAATAATGTGGGAATAATACTGAAAAGAACATAAATTGTTGACAGTTTAGATGGAGAAGCATCCAAAGGAAAGGTGATTAGGCTTGAGCTAAAATATTAACAGTAGAAGTAGAAAGTGAGAGAGTTGAGATACAACTTAAAAATTTTTAGTGTTTTTCTGAGCTGCTAAACTCAGATCTACAGTTGTCCTGGTAATGAATAAAAGAAGGTTGCATAGTATAACGTTAAATATAAACTAAAATACAAACTCTGCCGGTTGTTAAAATTTCTCCATTAAGCTGTCAAAGAGTATAATTGGAGCTTATGGTTGGTGAATGTTTGGAGCTCTGGGAAGGTTATCGGCTCAGAGAGAGCATGGAAGCTCCATGTCTCTTTCCCCATACCTCGCCCTGTGTAGCTCTTCCATCTGGCTGCTGCTGCTGCTGCTGCTGCTGCTGCTGCTGCTGCTGCTGCTCAGGCGCTTCAGTTGTGGACAACTCTGTGCAACCCCATAGACGGCAGCCCACCAGGCTTCTCCGTCCCTGGGACTCTCCAGGCAAGAATACTGGAGTGGGTTGCCATTTCCCTCTCCAGTGCATGAAAGTGAAAATGAAGTCGCTCAGTCGTGTCCGACTCTTAGCGACCCCATGGACTGCAGCCTACCGGGCTCCTCCAACCATGGGATTTTTTGGCAAGAGTACTGGAGCTGTTTCTGAGCTATATCCTTTTATAATAAAGCAATAACCCAGTTTTAAGAAATTACTTGTATTTTTTTCTTATTAATAAGCATTTACTGAGGGCCTACTGTATGTTGTTACATATATATTTAATAGCAAACAGTTAATCAGTATATTTTTAAGCTGTGATATAACCCCAAATAGTTGGAAGATAAGAGAAATAAAAATTAGTAATACTAAATTAATAATCTCTAAACTGTATGGTCATTACTGAATAATCAGTCACTATATATGTGTGTGTGTATATCCATTAGAGTAATTCTTTCATTATTTCAGTAGGATTATTGCTGCTTATTTTTATTAATCTTGATTGTACTCTAAACTAGCTTTAAAATTAATTTTTTAAATAAACTGGAATTATTCCTACTTCCAGTAGGAAACTGGATTAAAGTCATAGTCTAACCTTGCTCTTCTTGAGACTTTTCTCCAGCATTTTGCTCTTTCACTTGGGTGCTCCTTCATTCCTTCCCTTTCGTGTGCTGCACAGCCTGACTGGGATCATGGGACTCTGAAACGTGTAAAACAAGTCTTTGTCAGTAGAGTGGAAGTTCTCTAGTCCTGGTCGGAATAAGGGTGAAGGAGTGAGGAATTGAAATATTTGACTTGTTCTAAATCTGAGTGCCATCACCATGGAGGTTATGTGTTTTTTGTTTTTTGGTTGTTTTTTTTTTTTTTTTAACATTAGAAGAGTTATACACTGTGACAAAGTGGGATTTATTCCTGGTTTGAGAATGGGTCAGCAGACAAAAATTAATCAGTGTGATATGTCACCTAATAACAATGAAGGAAAACAACCAAAATCATCTCAATTGATGCAATAAAAGAATTAGACAAAATTCTACATCCTGTCACAGTCACCATTTAGTTTTTTAAAAATTTTTTCTTAGTGTGGTGAGGTGACCTAAGAGGTAAGATAATTATATTAGAACAGGCTTAATATGTTGTACGAGAGGATGGTTCTTAAAAGCTTCAATTGGAAACAGTAATATTTTTAGTTAAATTAGTTGCCCGTTTTTCAATGCCATCTAAATTTTTCTTGGTATTTTCTCTCTTTTAAAGTGTCAAAATTCCTTCTTTCTTCCTAAATTTCTAAGGTCAGTTTTTGTTTCATTTCAGTATACCACTTACCATTCCCTGAAATTTAACAGAGATACATTTAGAAAATAACACTTTATTAATAAATTCACATTTGTCTTAAGTTTTTCTTTAAACAGTGCTGAGATGAATGTATAAAACCTACTCCTTAATTCTCTTATTTCTTTTTTTTAATAGCTGATTTATTTTATTCAAGAAATATTTATTGAATGCCTAGCATGTGCCAGTCACTATGCTGGGCACTTAGGGTACATTTAGGGTATAAAATAATTGTCTCTCTTCTCATGGAGTGATTTAGTCTAACCAGACATATTGAGATCAAGTGTCCATAGATATATATGTTAGAAAAGAGAAGATGGGGAGCTACAAGGTTCTGTGAAGTTATATGTGGCAACACATCTTTCTCATCCAGGGGGTTTAGGGAAGACCTCATTTTAAAATGTATGTTTCCAATGAGAAAAGGACAGCGAGAAGGTGTTGGTTCACAAGAGTGGGACCATAACGTCACATGTTTATATTATGTGATTTTTCATGTTTACTAATGTATTTTCATGTTTTAAATGTGAAAAGTAAAGGAAGGTTAATTTTTTTCCACATTTATTTTTATGTAGGCAGCAAGAATGGGTGAATCAGCAAAGGGAAGATATTGAAAGGCAAAGGAAACTTCTAGCCAAACGCAAGCCTCCCACAGCTAATAATTCTCAGGCACCCTCTACCAATTCTGAATCAAAACAAAGGAAAAACAAAGCAGTCAATGGAGCAGAAAATGATCCCTTCGTTAGACCAAATTTACCACAACTGTAAGTTTGCATTTTTCATTTCCTTTTTTTAAAGTGTTGCCAGTGAGCATGAATGTTAGTTGTGAGTGTTATTAATAATTAAATAGTAAAAATCATCATGGCCAGGAAGGAAAACAGTATTGTAAAAATTTACTTCTTAAATGAATAATAAGCCTCCAAATCTGAATTCTACCTAAGTGGAGATTTACTAATCCTATTTTAAATGGAGACTTGGGTAGCTAAGAGGAAGCTGGAGTTCACTTTTTCTTCTATGTCTGTGAATGATAGTAGAGTCACTTGTTAGTTTTGATTATTCTAGTTCAGTATTACTCTTAATGTTCCTTTTTCTGAGAAAATGTTAGCTTAAGTAGTACAGCTGACATATTTTTGTCACCCTATGAAAGCAACACATTCAGAGGTTATAGGTATTGTTTTTCCCTTTCTGCTTTGGTTTCTAGGTTTTCTGCTGTAATGGTGAACTACTTTTTATAATTCAGAAGTTAGAGGCATTTAAAAAATAGTTATATGCTTATCATAGGAAATTTGAAAAATATGAAAGAACAATAAAACAGTAAAGACCATGATCTTATCTCACAGAGAGCAGTTCAGTTCAGTCGCTCAGTCGTGTCCAACTCCTTGCGACCCCATGAACCACAGCACTCCAGGCCTCCCTGTCCATCACCAACTCCCAGAGTCCACCCAAACCCATGTCCATCGAGTTGGTGATGCCATCCAACCATCTCATCCTCTGTCGTCCCCTTCTCCTCCTGCCTTCAATCTTTCCCAGCATCAGGGTCTTTTCAAATGAGTCAGCCCTTTGCATCACGTGGCCAAAGTATTGGAATTTCAGCTTCAACATCAGTCCTTCCAATGAACACCCAGGACTGATCTCCTTTAGGATGGACTGGTTGGATCTCCTTGCAGTGCACGGGACTTTCAAAAGTCTTCTCCAATACCACAGTTCAAAAGCATCAGTTCTTTGCCGCTCAGCTTTCTTTATAGTCCAACTCTCACATCCATACATGACCACTAGAAAAAAACACCATTGTTACAATTTCTGTATATAGATACAACCTAATTTATATAGTTTTTCTGTTTTATAAGGCCTTATATAAGTTTATGTGAGTGGAAAATACACACACACACTCTCTACTTTATGTTTTAATATGCTTCTCCTTTGTTGAAAGATACCGTTTCATCTGTGCTTTGAAGCCCATCCCCTGCCACGTCAGGGACCTCTTCTGTTGAAACTTCCTTTATCGTATATCTTCACCCCTTTGCTGTCCACTGGTTCCTTGCTTTTAGGAAACAAAACAAAAAACTCTCCATCAATTAGAAATCTCTCCAGTCTCCATATGTCATCTTTATAACTAGGTTTCCTGAAAGACTTTCCTTTGCTTATAGTCTCTGCTACCTTGCTTTCCATTCTCTCTTTGCTTGACTGAGATTGTTCTTTTATTTTTTATTTTTTTAAATATTTATTTATTTGGCTGTGCCAGGTCTTAGTTGTGGCATGTGGGATCTTAGTTTCCCAACGAGGGATCGAACCTGGGCCCCCTGCCTTGGGAGCACAGGGGTCTCAGCCACTGGACTGCCAGGGAAGTCCTTGAAATTGTTCTTTTAAAGATGCCACAGACATTTGAGTCTTTAACTTGCCGACATTGGATATTGTTGACTACTTATTTTTTCTTCAAAGACACTTTCTTGCCATAGTTTTTGATAACTTTTCTTTCTGATTTTCATTTTAACTTAATCTGGCTACATCTTTTAAGTCTCTTTTGTGGACATCATTTACATTATCAATTTGTAAAGCATAGGATTTTTAAGGCTCTGTCCTAGGCCATCTTACCACTTACTCTGTGTATTCTCCATGAGTTTTAGCTATTCCTAGGGTTTCAGTTGCCCTGTTTATGCTGCTGATATCCAAACTTCTGTCGCCAGCCCACTTTTCTCTCTTGAGTATCAAATGTTTGTATCTCAGTCTTGAATGTCATATCCTTGCTTAATTGATATTGGTACTTAAATGCCTCACAAGTGCCTCTAATGGCAGCTTATTCAAAACCGTATTTACTAAACACATAAAAAGTATTTGTTATTTTTTTTCCCATTTCAGTCCTCCCCCACCCGCTTTTTCCCCCCTCTCTTTTTTTTCTCTTTTCTCTCTATGCACACACATACACTCCTTGCCTCCTCCTGTTTTCTTAGTAAATGGTACCACCATCCTCTCAGTTCCACGTACCAGAATTTTGGTTGTTACAGGTTTTAAATCAGGATTCCATTTATTTTTCTTAATCCATTTTTATTATCTTTTAGTTAATAAATAAGTGATGATAATCTTATATTTTAAAGTCCAAAATGTACTTCCTTCTTTAAGTCCTTCCTGATTTGGGCAAGGAAGGGGAGGGGGTTGTTGTGACTTGCAATTAAATCCTTTGGCTATTGATATTTTAAAAAAATAACATGACTTTGTTTTCAAAGATGGGTAAATTTGTTGCTTTTAAAAGAGTGGATGGATAGATGAGCAATTATACAGAAGATGGTGTGTAAGCTTAATTCCACCCCATAGACATCTAGTCTTCACTCAAATGTGTCCACTGCCATTTCTTACTTGGGTTCTTTCTTCCCACCCCCACCCACTCAGACATCTTTCAACTTTGGTCTAGGCCATCTTATAGTCAGAGTTTTTTTTTTCCAAAATAAAAATACGATCCTTTCTTTTTCTTCCCTGTAAACCTAATATAATTCTTCATTGCTTGGATAATACAGTCCAGAAAGTACTTTTGACCTGGCAGTTTCTGACCTTTCTCGCCTCATCTTTTATCATTGACCAGTGCCTCCCATTTACCACCAACTTTTAAACTCCAGCCCATTGTCATAATTTCTATTCATCTTTTAAATCCCATACTAAATATTGATTCTTCTTGAAAGCTTCTCCTTGACCCTTGAAGGATAGGACTCAATTACCACTTGAGGTATTCGGTGATAACCTGTTACTCATACCTCTATATTCAGGCACAGCATCATTATCCACTCAGTTAATGACACTAGAAACATCCTAGATGTTTGCCTTTCCCTTGTTCTCTGTGTCTGTCTACATAACGTTTTTGTATTTTGTCCATCTCCACTACCACTATCTTACTATACGACTGTTTCTCTCTCTCTCTTTTTTAACATCAGTTACTGTTTCTTACCTTTCACATGATGTCTTTTTCATGTCTAACCTCCTTCACTAGCCTTCAAGATAAAATTCACTCTCTTGAAGACCCTTTATAGGCCTTCTGATTTCTCTCCTTCTCCACTGTCTTCCTTATGCATCCTGCATTAAATTCTTTCAGTTCTTTAAATGGACTCTGCTTTACTTGTTTCTGCACCTTTGTATATCTTGTTGTTTGCCTTTCTTTACCTGTTCCATTTTCTATTTATCCTTTATGACTTGCCTCATATGTTAGTTCCAGTAGTAAATCCTTTTTGACCTCTTTTCTTCCTAGTTTCTTCCCCATTTCCCCTCAAGTTAGGTAGCTTTTGTACTTGCGCCTGTCAGTATTGGAGCTCTTGTCTCTCCATCTTCTCTCTATGCTTCCAGTATCTAGTACAGTGCCTGGCATATAGAAAATGGTCAGTAAATACTAAATTATAGTACATAAGCATTTGATTGAATTTCATTTTCTTCTCCTTAAAAGACCATTTTTCTAGTTTGCCACAGGTGTTTTGCTTCCGACTTGTCTTCTAGGATGCTTCTAGCTCTAACAGTAGTTTATTAGTCATAGATTATCTCATTTCCATCTCAGTTCATTGCATATGTTGACTTAGAACTAACTGAAGTTATACTGGTATATGTTCTTAGAGTGGCAGATGAAGTAATACAACATAGCAGTTGGATTGCAGCCTTACTTAAGTACAGATTTAAATAAGGAAAAAAGTGACAGAAACACTTTGATTCACATATATTAATTTGATTTTATCAGGCATGCATTGCAACAGTCTTCTAAAACTTCTTTTATATCCATTTCTGCAGAAAATCTAGTAAAGTAATTAGAATACAGATCATGAATCTTTCATTATTTCTTTATCAAGAAATTAAAGTAGAAAATAGGACTTTCCTGGTAGTCCAGTGGTTAAGAATCCGCCTGCCAGTGTTCAGCCTCTAGTCGAGGAAGATTCGACTTAGGGCAGTTAGCCACAGGGCAGCTGAGCCTAAGTGTCACAGCCCCTGAGCCTGTGCACTCTAGAGCCCATGCTCTGCAGCAGAGAAGCCACCTCAACAGAAGCCTGCACACCACAGCTAGAGAGGAGCCCTGCTCACTGCAACTAGAGAAAGCCTGCACACAGCAGCAAAGACCTGGTGCAGCCAGAAAATGAATGTTACTAAACGAAGTTACTGCCGTGTAGTGGTTAGGATTTTAAGCTCTTTAGTCAGATGTGGAATCCAACCTTGACTTTTCCAGTTTTATTTTTTATTTTTTGATAAACTGTTTTACTTCTTAGAGCCTCCATTTCCTTGTGAAAGTACCTATGTCATAATGTTGAAAAGATGATATGAGATGAAGCTTATATAGTACTTGCATGGTTCCTGGTTCTTAACTAATTTTTAACTACCAGCAAGATTCAGTCAGGGTTTTTTATTTATTTATTTATTTATTTTTAATTGAAGGATAATTGCTTTACAATATTGGTGTTCAGTCAAGTTTTTTAGGTAGTGATTTCTCATTTTAGTCACAAAGACTTACTATTCAAAGTAAATAGCATCAGTTCAGTCGCACAGTTGTGTCTGACTCTTTGTGACCCTGTTGGCTGCAGCACTAGTTTGCATAACTAGTGTTATCTATGGATAATACCTAAACAACAGTACATGTTAATCAGGATTTTGACTTCATGTTAAATATATTTTAAATTGTTTTTATCTGTATGTTTTGTGTTTTTACAAAGGATAACTGCAAAGTGAACAGTAATATTTCACCTTATATTTCATATGAATGAAGTTTTAGAGGTCACTCTTCTCATTTAAAGCTTAAGTTTTAACTGAAGATTATATTTTATATAGCATAAAGTTATTACTTTGGGGATTACTTATCTCTGGTCATTAAACTGAATGACTTTTTAAGTAATAAAACGTATTTTAGAACAGTTCGCTGACCACAGTATTGAGCCAAGAGTGTGGGGTTCCCATACACCTGCTGTTCCCACAGTCTCTCCTACCGCCAGTGTCCGGCACCGCAGTGCACATCCGTGACCATGGGTGGCCCTGTGTGACAGCCCAAAGTGTAGCATGCGTCGAGGTTCGCTTTTGGTGTTACATGTCCTGTGGGTTTTTACAAATAAGTAATTTTTTAAAATCCTTGCTGAAAAAAATCTGGCATTGGTACAGCTAATCCATTTTAATTTCATGTATTTACTTATTTATTAGGGCTTACCTCTCATCTTTCTTCATGCTTTCTGTTTAATCCTGCCTAATCTCTCCTTTTTTCCTTTTATCTTAGACCACTTAGTTTTTGTTTATCTGACTCTTTCTCTCTATTAGTAGTGCATTATGTTCATATACATACATAGGTACACAAACACATACACATGTTACCTAAAGACACTGTCTTGTATAGTCAATGTTCATCCAAACTTTACCTATCTATCTATCACTGTGTTGCTCTTCATTGATCCTGGATCTCTGATTTTTACCTCTAGTGAGATCTTTTTGCCTAAGGATACCCTTTAGTAATTTCCTTTTAGTGTGGGTCTGTTGGTAGTGATGTCTTTCAGTTTTGGTTGGTCTGAAAATAACTCTTCTGTCTTCATTCTTGAAATATTTTTACTGGTTTTAGGTTGGTGGTTATTTTAAGATAGAATCTTACTGTCTTCTAACTTAAATTACTCCTATTGATGAGTCAGATGACTGTAGAAAATGATCTTAAATGAAGCAGAAGCAATATTTGGAGTAATATTAGGTAAATGAGAATATTTTTAAATAAATGAGCAAGATCAGTCTGTAGATTCATGAAGGCCAGAGAATTCCAAGTAGGATGAATAAAAAGTACTCAAACACATCATAATGAAATTTCAGAAAATCAAGGAAAAGAGAAAAAATTCTCAAAAGCAGCCAAACAGGGGGACTTCCAGTGGTTTAGACTCTGTGCTTCCACTGCAGGGGATGCAGGTTTGATCCCTGGTTAGCTAATTAGGGAACTAAGATCTGACGGGCCATGAGGCACACCGTCCCCCCCACCAAAAAAAGGGCCACCAAAAGAAAAATATATTAAATGTAAAAATTAAGGGAAAAAACATTCTAGACAGATGACAATTGAAAGAAAACCATATTTATAGCAGATACAGTAAAATTTAAACCAAAAAATTATAAGAAATAGTAATTATTTCATAACTATAAAAGTTTAAAATCACCAGGAACATATAATAATTGTAAATTTGTATGCATAACAACATGCCCTCAAGATAAATAAAAAATTGACAGTACTTTAAGGATATATGGACACATCCACAAATTATAATGGGAGATTTCAATACATACATTTCTTAGTAATAGAACATATAGATAAAAATAAAACAATATAAAATAGAAACACAGCATAAGTATAGAAAATTTCAGTGGGATTGACAGGCTTGACTTAATGAGCATGTTACCCCCTAACATTTGCAGAATATATGTTCTTTTTAAAAATGGGCTTTTATAAAAATTGACCATGTTAAGTCATAGAACAGGTCTAAGCAAAGGTCAAAGGATTGAAAGAGTTTTATGTAAGACTGACATTGTTTCTTCCTTTAAATGTTTGGTAGGACTCATGGGTGAAACTTAATGGATTGAAATAATATAAAATATGTTCTCTCATCACAGTGGAATTAAACTAGAAATCAGAAACAGAGATAGTGCAAAAGTCTCATAGGAAATGAGAAGATATTTCTAGATGAATGATGGTGAAAGTGCTACATGGCAAAAATTTTTGAGGTAAAACTTTATCAGAAGATGAACAGAATTAACCAAGAAAAGGAGGAAGAGAAAAATAAGAGCAGAAATTTTGATACAGGAAATAATCATACAATACAGAGCATCAGCCAATCCAAAACAGATGTCTATGGGTTTTATGTGGGTGAGGAAGGACTAATAAAATTGAAAACAAGAAAGAGAGAAAAGAATCACCATCAGGAATGAAAGGAACAATGTTATTATAGAATGTACACATACTTAAAAAATATTTTATAAATGACTTGAATTTAAAATTTTTGCGAAATGGATAAATTTCTAGAAAATACAAGTTAACAAAATTGACACTAGAACAAACAAAATCAAATAGTTCTATAACTGTTAAAGGAACTGAATCTATAATTAAAATCTTTGATCATAGAAAACTCAGGTACAGATGACTTCATCTATGAATTCACTAGCCATTTAAGGAAGAAATAGTGCCAGTCTTTCAAAACCTTTTGAAGAACAGCTAAGGGAGAAATAGTTTCAACTTATTTTAGGCCAGCACAGGTGTGTCGAAATTCAAGAAAGACCAACAAGAAAGGAAAGTTATAGCCTAATTAGTCGTGGTGTTGTTTTAGTGGCTAGTTCATTTCAGTTCAGTGCTCAGTCGTGTCCGACTCTTTGCGACCCTGTGAATCGCAGCACGCCAGGCCTCCCTGTACATCACCAACTGCCAGAGTCTACACAAACCGATGTCCAGAGTTGGTGATGCCATCCAACCATCTCATCCTGTGTCGTCCCCTTCTCCTCCTGCCTTCAATCTTTCCCAGCATCAGAGTCTTTTCTAATGAGTCAGCTCTTTGCATCAGGTGGCCAAAGTATTGGAGTTTCAGCTTCAACATCAATCCTTTCAATGAACACCCAGGACTGATCTCCTTTAGAATGGACTGGTTGGATCTCCTTGCAGTCCAAGGGACTCTTCAAGAGTCTTCTCCAAAACCACAGTTCAAAAGCATCAATTCTTTGGCCCTCAGCTTTCTTTATAGTCCAACTCTCACATCCATACATGACTACTGGAAAAACCATAGCCTTGACTAGATGGACCTTTGTTGACAGAATAATGTCTCTGCTTTTTAATATGCTTTCTAGGTTGGTCATAACTTTTCTTCCAAGGAGCAAGAGTCTTTTAAATTCATGGCTGCAATCACCATCTGCAGTGATTTTGGAGCCCCCAAAAATAAAGTCTGACACTGTTTCCACTGTTCCCCCATCTATTTCCCATGAAGTGATGGGACCAGATGCCATGATCTTAGTTTTCTGTATGTTGAGCTTTAAGCCAACTTTTTCACTGTCCTCTTTCACTTTCATTAAGCTCTTTAGTTCACTTTCTGCCACAAGGGTGGTGTCATCTGCATATCTTGAGGTTGTTGATATTTCTCCTGGCAATCTTGATTCCAGCTTGTGCTTCATCCAGCCTGGCATTTCTCCTGTTGTACTCTGCATATAAGTTAAATAAGCAGGGTGACAGTATATAGCCTTGACGTACTCCTTTTCCTATTTGGAACCAGTCTGTTGTTCCATGTCCAGTTCTAACTGTTGCTTTCTGACCTGCATACAGGTTTCTCAAGAGGCAGGTCAGGTCTGGTATTCCCATCTCTTTCAGAATTTTCCAGTTTCTTCTGATCGACACAGTCAAAGGCTTTGGCATAGTCAATAAAGCAGAAATAGATGTTTTTCTGGAACTCTCTTGCTTTTTTGATGATCCAGCAGATGACAATTTGATCTCTGGTTCCTCAGCCAGCTTGAACATCTGGAAGTTCATGGTTCACGTATTGCTGAAGCCTAAGTTGTGTCCAACTCTTCTGCAACCCCATGGACTATAGCCTGCTAAATTTCTCTGTCCATGGGATTTCCCAGGCAAAAATACTGGAGTGGATTGCCATTTCCTTCTCCAGCGTATCTTACTGACCCAGGAACCAAACCCATGTCTCTTGCTTTGGCAGGCGGATCTGTTACCACTGAGCTGCCAGGGAAGCCCTAATGATGAATGATATTCTAATATCATTTATAAAAGTAAATGCAAAAATATTAAATAAAATATTAGCAACCCCACATATGATACATAAAAATGAGAATTTATCAAGACCAGTTTGGATTTATTTTAGGTATGATAGGTTGGTTTAATATAAGAAAAATTAATGTAATTTTTACATAAAGAGAAAGATTATATGATTATCTTAATAGATTAATATGTAAAATTCAGCATTGATCTGTCTTTAAACTCTTAGCAAGCAACCAGTAAAAGATAATTTCCTTAATCTGCAGTATGCATCCATTTTTCTTTTTGCTCGCATGTCTGCATGCTGTGTTTATGGGTCACTATGTCCTTGTGTGCCCTGTTTCTTCCTCCTGGCTTCTTTCTGCTGCTTCTGTTAACCTTTTCTGTTAAGGTATTACCTCTTATGTGCCTTTTCCCAGTTTCCTTCAGATAAAAGTTTTTTTCCTTTACACTGTGTACTCATGGCTGTATCATCCAAGATAATCACCGTATTTTAAGGTCAGCTAATTAGTGGTATTAATCCCATTTTATCCTTTCCGTCAAGCACATTCATAAGTCCTGAAGATTAAAATGTGGCATTTTTGGAAAGTCATTATTGTACCTACAAAGCCTCCCCTCTGACCTAAGATTCACTTCTTTCCCACATGCAAAATTCATTTATCCTATCTGCAAAGTCTTGTCAACCTCATTACAGCCTTAAGTCCACATTAAAAAACCTTACCTAAATCTCATCAACTTCAGTTCAGTTCAGTCGCTCAGTCATGTCCGACTCTTTGCGACCCCATGAATTGCAGCACCCCAGGCCTCCCTGTCCATCACCAACTCCCGGAGGTCACTCAGACTCGCGTCCATCGAGTCAGTGATGCCATCCAGCCATCTCATCCTCTGTCGTCCCCTTCTCCTCTTGCCCCGAATCCCTCCCAGCATCAGGGTCTTTTCCAATGAGTCAACTCCTCGCATGAGGTGGCCAAAGTACTGGAGTTTCAGCTTCAGCATCATTCGCTCCAACGAAATCCCAGGGCTGATCTCCTTCAGAATGGACTGAATTATACATTCTAAATTTTGTTACCTAAATAAATTATGAGTGAGACTTTTGTATAATCTGCCCTGAAAATAATTCCTCTTAACCTATGAACCTGTGAACATCAAGAGACAAGTTACTACCTCTTTCCAAAATACAGTGATGGGGACAGCCATAGGATAAGAGTTATAGACATTTCCTTTCAAACAGAAAAAGATTGAAGGTGTCACTGATCCCAGCAGTTTCAAAATCCACCCAGGCAAACTCAGGTTTCAAGATCTGGTAATAATTTTTCTGTAGCTTGTGACTTTTCAAGCTTCTGTCCTGTTTTTCATGAAGATTTCTTTTTCATGAAGGTTAGCATGTATTTGCTGCTGAGTGGCTTTACAATCAGTTTGTTGTTTGTAGAGTTTTGACTATTTGACAGCCTTTCACTTTGTGCTGTCTGTGTCCCTTAAAATCCAAGCTGGCAGAGTTTTTGTTGGTATAAAGTTCTCAAGAATCTTGTGGGTTTCTCATGTGTGACACAAGCATTCATTCCATTAAACAAGGGGATCCTCCAAGTTTTTTTTTTTCCTAGATAATTTTATCACTGTTTTTGACTTCTTATGAGAAGGCTGAAGGGATCTGAGTCACACACTTCATCTTTTTAAAGACTGTTATGTGAGGAATACTCTGGCTTCTCTGGAGTATTAGCAAAAGGTTGTTCATCTACACCCTCTTTTTTAAGAGCAGCTTTGACCATGAATCTCAATTTTGGTGTATTTTGCACTCTGAATAAAATCAAATTTTCTTAAACCGTTAAATCTTGGTTAGATTAAACCCATTAAATTTTTGGTTGAATGTTTCTTACTTCTTACTTTTGATTTATCTTTTCTCACATTTTAGTGTAAACAGTGAGAAGAAACCAGTCCAGACTTTGAACACTGTTTGGAAATCTGCGGAGTTCATTTCTTACATGCTTGGCTTTCTGTATAACTATAGGATACAGTTTTGCTAAGCTTTCTTTCTTTATAACAAGGATTCCTCCAGTTTTCTACAACATATTTTTCATTTCCTTCTGAGTTTTCACCAGTAGTGCCTCTCCTATCTACCAGATGATCCATTCATAACAATTTAGGTGTTCTCTTAAGGCAATAGGTTTTCCACGCTGTGCTCCTTGTGGAATTCCTCTCATCCTCACTTGGCAGAGTTGTTAATATTCACATTTCTGCTAATAGTCTATTCAAGGCAGCCTAGGGTTATTTTAAAATCATGCTCCTCTGAATTCTCTAGCCTCTTGCTCACTGCCCACTTCCAAGCTCACTGCCCACTTCCAAAGTCACTTCTATATTTTTAGGTGTTTGTTATGGAAATATCCCCTTTCTAGGTACCAGGATCTATAGTAATACCATACTGCTGCTGTAACAAATTGCCAGAAATTCATTGAGTTAAAACAACACAAATTTATTATTTTTGGAGATCACAAATCCAAAATGGATCTCATTAGGCTAAAATCATAGTATCGTCAGGGGTGCATTACTCATGGTGGCTCTAGAAAACAGTCCTTGCTTTTTCCAGCTTCTAGAGCCTGTTTTGTCCACATTCCTTGGTTCATGATCCCCTTCCAACTGCAAGCCAGCAGTAACTAGTCAAGCCTTTGTCATGTCATGTCACTGTGATTCCAACATCTCTGCCCATCTCCTCACATTTTAAGGCCTCTTGTGATTACATTGAGTCCACAAAGGGTAATCCAGAATAAATCCCTATTTTGAAGTAAGCTAATTAGCAGCTTTAATTCCATCTGCTACTTTAATTCTCCTTTGCCGTGTAATTTAGCATACTCACATCTCCAGGAATTAGGATGTAGACATCTTTTTGAGGCTATTATTCTACACACCATACCAGCACTTGGTGTAAGTCATTAGTTCTCAGTTTTTTGTGTGTTTTTTTTTTTTTTTTTTTTGTATATTGAACCCTGGGCTCTTCAGAGGAAACTAGTTTCATCCTTCTCATATTCCCCCATTTGTTTTTCCCAGTGGTACTTAAAAAGAAAACAAATAGGTTAAATTTGCATAACATACAGTTAGCCATTTAAAAGCATGTAGTTCAGTGGCATTTAGTGCCTTCACAGTGCTGTGCGGTGTTGTGCAGCGAAGAGCTTCCTTTATTTTTGGAACATTTTATTCATCCAGAACACCTAATGCCCATTAATTAATCACTCCCCTTCCTGCCTCCCTGCATCCTCCTGGTAACAAGCAATCTGCTTTCTCTATGTATTTGCCTCTTCTGGATAGTGCATTAAAGAGAATCATACAGTAGATGTCTGTCCTTAAAGGCAGTACCACACTCTTTTGATAACCATAACTGTATTAATTTTTTAAATAGGAAGTATGAGTCCTTTTCTTTTTCAATATTGTTTTGTTTGTTTGAGGACCCTTGCACATTGCATTTTAATAAAGAATCAGCTTTCCTGTTTCTGCAAAATCACTGATAAGTATTTTGATCAGGATTATATTTTGGGTCTGTGGGTTACTTTGGTGACGAATTGCCCTCTTAACAATAGTAAGTCTGCTAATCTTAAGGACATGAGCACTGATGTTCTTTCATTTAATTAGTATGCTTTCATTTCTTCAGCAATATTTTGTAGTTTTTAGCATCCAAGTCACTTGCTGAGTACCTTGATCCTATGTATATTATTGTTTTGGGTTCTAACATTGCTGATGTATACAAACACATTTGATTTTTGTGTGTTGATCTCATGCCCTGCAACTTTGCTGAATTTCACCCTTTAATTTTCACAAAGACAGTAGGACTTATAAAGTCTTTTTTTTATTTATTTAATTTACTTATAATTTGCCAATCTGATAGGGCAAAATGGCACACAATTAAAAATTTTTTGCATACACATTGACTACTAATGAGTATAATTTTTGGAAATTTTCATTCTATGAATTGTTGTTAAGTTCCTTTGAATTTTTAGCTCTTGTTCATTTTTAGAGATTTTCTACATGTAGAGTTAAGTCATCTATAACTAGAAATAGTTTTACTTCTTCCTTTCCAATTTCAGTGTATTTTTTTTTCCTTAAGTCCTCTGAGAGGACTTCCAGTACAATATTGAACAGCAGTGGTGAAAGTTGTTCCTGGCCTTAAGGGGAAAATTTTTACTCTTTCACCATTGAGTGTTATGTTAGTTATGGTTTTTTAAATAAATGCCCTTTACCATGTTAAGGACATTTTTTTCTATTCCTAGTGTTTTTTTAGGGCTCTTCAAAGGCAGTGTAGTTTCATCTACTTCCTCCCTCATTTAAAAAAGTCTCCTCCTCAATGTATGACTTAGTTCAATATTCTGTAAAGGTTTGCTAAATTGTACAAAAAACCGGCTTGATATTTTTTTTTCTTAAGTGCCTTTAACATTTTATTTACCAGATCTTGTATTCCTTAACTCTGAGACTTCAGATTAGTTTCCTGCTTAAACAGAATACCCTTAAAGAATTGGATATCAATGTCTTTGAAATGCATATTCTCTGTTTTCTGCACATATCCTACATTTCTGTTAAACTCTTGGAAAACAATTTTTGAATTAAAAATAAAATTCTCATTCATTCATTCGGTTCAGTTCAGTTACTCAGTCGTGTCCGACTCCTCTTTGCAACCCCATGAACTGCAGCACGCCAGGTCTTCCTGTCCATCACCAACTCCCGGAGTTCACCCAGACTCACGTCCATTGAGTCGGTGATGCCATCCAACCATCTCATCCCCTGTTATCCCCTTCTCCTCCTCCCTCAATCTTTCTTCCCAGCACCAGGATCTTTTCAAATGAGTCAGCTCTTCGCATGAGGTGGCCAAAGTATTGGAGTTTCAGCTTCACCATCAGTCCTTCCAGTGAACACTCAGGGCTGATCTCCTTGCAGTGCGTGGGACTCTCATGAGTCTTCTCCCACACCACAGTTCAAAAGCATCAATTCTTTAGCACTCAGCTTTCTTTATTCATTCATACTCACTGTGAAAGATTACCAGTGGTTAAGTTTTATGTTTGAGTTTTAAATTTCTTGGCTTTTTGAATAATTTTGTGTTAACTTACTGAACAGTTATATTTATGATTTTTAGCATCTCCTAAATACATATACATAAATGTGTAATAAAATTAATATTCAATCTATAATATGAGATATGATTCATAAAGGGAGAAATTGGGTTTTTCTTTGCATTCTGTGAACAAGAGGGTGGATGTTTTTTAAGCATCTTAAAAAGCACATTGTAAAATTAATTGATGTGGCAATTAAAAGTCATCAAAATTAGTATTTTCCTAGCTTACCCCTTTCTATATATAAAATAAAATCCAATTTCTTTAAGTAAGATTGTCCCCAATTAATTTTATCTAAATACAGTTAAATTTTATCTATAAATTTTTTTCATCAGTGGAAATAAATAGCAGACATCTAAAGTGCTAAATGGCCCATGGGGTCGCAAAGAGTCGGACACAACTGAGCGACTTCACTTTTCAGTTTCTAAAGTGCTAAAATATGTCAGGTGCTTTCTGATAAGGAAGTGCAAAGAAATGTAAGAAATGTCTTTTGCTGTTTGGTGGTTTGCATTCTGTTTTGTGAGACAGGAATAGGAATTCTTAAACTGCTGTTTGAACTGCAAAGTTACGTATATGTGAAATTAGATACCATGATCATAAAATGGTAAGAATTACTGTCGAAGAACTTCCCTGGTGGCTCACATGGTAAAGCGTCTGCCTCTAATGCGGGAGACCTGGGTTCAATCCCTGGGTTGGGAAGATCTGGAGAAGGAAATGGCAACCCACTCCAATATTCTTGCCTGGAAAATCCCATGGACGAAAGAGCCTGGTAGGCCACAGTCCACGAGGCCGAGAAGAGTCGGACATGACTGAGCGACTTAAAGATCTTTCACTTTCACTGACCAAGAAAGTCAGTAGCCTAGTATTTAGTACTATCTGTACTTTTGCTTATTGATGCTTCAAAACCCAGCAGAGAGATTAGTATATATATATATTGCTGTTTATTTGAAGCTTTATAGTGATAGTAATCAAATGCAGTAACGAAATAGCAAAGTTCTGTTGCTGCTGAAAGTTACCATTAATCTTTACTGAGAATTGCATGCATTTCATATTAGGATTAGACCTATAAAAGAATGCTCTGGGATCAAAGCTTTTGAAATCAATGAGGTATCATACTAAGTAAATTTAGGGAAGGGACTATTTGTGTGTATTTGCTTTTGTTAAAGTGATGTAGATGATGTATATTTGAGCCACAGCACAAACATATTAACAACTGGAACTGAATGCTAGTTAATAGCCAATATGTATTACATTATAAAATGTATACAATTAACCATACAGTATTCAACAGACTAAGACACCATGGAACTAATTGACATTGATTTATTATTAACTCAGAAGAACAGTAGCTATTGAAAACTACTGCCAACTTAAGACAGTCAAAAATTTTAGGAAACTAAATTTTAGCCATATTAATTTTACCTTATGAATACTAAATTTAGCTATATTTTAACTCAGTAAAAACCAAAGTATAAAATTGTATTTTATTCCTGTTACAGAAACAAACAAAATATTTACATATTTTTTAAAATTAGTTCTAAGCCCATCCTATGGTCTACTGGTGGGCCTAAAACCTTATTTTAAGAATAGCAAATTACTATATTGTTGTACAGGTAATTTCCATTGATGGCATATATGCATATCCAGAAACTATTTGCCAAAATTGCTATGGCTTTACTTTACTGAACTAGTTGAGATATTATCAGTTTTGGTTTCTAAACCTCTTTTTAAAAAAAATACCATGTTTCCCTCTTCTTGTTTCATTCCACCTGCATGAATGTTTCACATTCACAGTGCAGTGTTTAGTTCTCTAAATTTATGTAAAGCAACTGCTGCAACTGTATTGCTATATTCAGTATAATGAAATCCAGTGGTTATGTTAACCTAAGACTGGGTAGAGAGAGTTAATTTTAAATGTTTGTTTTTCACTCTTAAGATAGTTCTAGTGGAATACTAACTGAATTTCTTGGAGGTTTTTGATTATTTCATTTGAATGCCCTTTCTATGATATTAATATTTTAATTACTATCTAGCTTAAGGGAAATAGCATTTATACTGAATGTTGCTGAGGGATATAAACCAAGCATAAATAAGTTGTCCTTGGGGTTTGGCCCTTAACCAAATATACCCAGAATACATAAGTAAACAAGAGCCTAAATATGATAGATAAAAGCAGTTCTTTCAGTAATGGGTATGAATGGAAGTTGTTTTGTTGTGGTGTGTGTGTGTTTTCCTCTTTCACTTTATTGATACAGAATCATGTTTTCTTATGAAATATTATAATAGGTATATATCTTACTAAAGTTCTACATACATTAAGCTACAGTTGAACCCTAAACAACATGAGGGTTTGGGGCTCTAACCCTCCCTACAGTTGAAAATTTGCATATAACTTCACAGCTGGCCTCTGTATCTGCAATTCCACATCCAGAGTCAACCAACTCCAGACTATTTAGTGTAGTGTAATACGTATTTATTTTAAAAATCTTCATGTACGTGGACCTGTGCAGTTCAAACCCTTGTTATTCAAGGGTCAGCTGCAGTGATATTTTCTAATTTACAGAAGAATATTTGAAATTAATAATACAACAACCATAAAGTACTCTCATGTGTGTATCTGTTTATATTTATTAATAATTTGGTGTTTTTTGGCAGCCCTATCTCACTTATTCACTAGCACATGGAAGCAGAGAAGAGAAAAATGTCTTCGTTTCTTTCTTTCTTAAACTAGTGCCCAAATTGGACTGATTACCTTTGCAGTGATTTCCCAGTACTCTTAAAATAAAATTAAATTCATTGCTTGGTCTAAAATCCATCCTGCTTTTAGATGCTGTTCTCCTGCTTTATCTCTTTTGCTGACAGCCTCTTTGACTATATTCTGATATTGTGGTTTTTTTTTCCTCTTCTCAGTATCAGTCTATTTCCATCTTGGTGTCTTTGTATCTGCTTTAACTTGTGTCTAGAACATACTCCCCTAGGTCCTCTTGTGGCTGTCCTTTTGACATTCAGATCAAGACTGTCTCCCTAAAACTCGGTGCAAATTAGTATAATACAGACAGTTATTATCACACCAGCCTTCCTAATTCTCTTTATAACACTTACTGTTATTTGGGATTGTTTCATTTCTGGACTACATTGTTTCTCTTCTGCTTCCTTACCCCCTATACTCCCACTGTGAAGTGTAAGTTCAAACCTGAGTGTATTGAAAAACTGTATTTTTCATTGCATCCTTAGGATCTAAATTCATGGTACTGATTAAATAGTTGTTGAATTTGTAAGTCAGTCAGTTTTTTCCATCTGTATTAGATATACTCTGAAGAATACCTTCAGGCGCTTTAGGCGTATGTGTTCAGGGCTGAAAGTTGTCAACATTTTCGTATTTTTATTTAATTAATTTTATTTCGCTGGTTGTTAATAAGAAATAATAAGTATTAATCTTAATATATAGAATTACAATTTCATTTTGACAGGTTGACTTTGGCAGAATATCATGAACAGGAAGAAATTTTCAAACTTAGACTAGGACATCTCAAAAAGGTACGTGAAGCATACGCTGGCCATTTTATTTTACCAGAGGTTGTGGAAAGTTGTGTTTTATGTTTCTTATTAAAGAAGGCAAAACTTACAGAGAAAAAGGACCCAAATTTAAACCTTTAGACCAAAAAAATAAAAGAGGGGCATAAAAGTTGCATTTTTATGTTGACTATATTAAAATAACATTCCTTTACCTTGTGGTAATTTACAAACATTTCAGATGCTGATAATACCGTGTCCCTGGGACTTCTCAATGCAGGGGGATGCTGATTCGATCCCTGGTCTGGGGAGTAAGATCCCACATGACACGTGTGGTCAAAACGTTAAAAAACAAAAACCCATGTCCTTGTAGTGGAGGAATGATCCTGGACAAAACTCCAGGTTCTTAAGATTACTGTTAAATACTATCTGTTTTAAAAAAAAGATAAAATGTAAGATTCTATGTTGTTGTGTCCATTTCATAACAAATTGAAACAATTGTAAATTAATAACAGGTTTTTTTGACTTAACTTTAAAGTTACCAAATACCTGATTAAATGTTTCAGTTAAAATATATACTTTGGCAAATTTAGAAGAGTCTGATCATCGGTAATAATATAAAGTGATATAATTCAGAAAAACATTGTTATATGTTAGTAAGTTTTTATAATGTAAAGCTATGTACTTGTTTGTAAACTCTGAAATTGTATTCAGTTCATTGTTTTTTAGTTCACATTTTTAATTCAAACCATTTCAGAGAAATAATAGATTTTCCCCCTCAAAATGAAATTACTGACAGCTGTAAAATTCTTTTTCTTTGATCCAGTTTTTAAATTCTGTGGTCTGCTTATCACATTACTTACATTGTTTAAATAGGCTGAGTAATAGCTAAAACTAAGTTAGTGAACTAATTGAAGATAGTATCTATCAAGTCGTCTCCCTGGGGTAGAGTGAGGTAGGTCAGAGAAACCCATTCTTGTAGCAGCCACCATCTCATTATAAATGTGCTTATTTTTGGAATGCTATCAACATGCTTTAGATTCCTGCCATTTAGTTACAGGGAACAGAAAAAAATTATATTTTATATACACACATATTTATATTGGAGAAGGGAATGGCAACCCACTCCAATATTCTTGCCTGTAGAATTCCAAGGACAGAGGAGCCATGGGGTCACAAAGAGTCGGACACAACTGAGCGACTTTCACCTCACATATGTGTATATGTGTGTATATATAGACACACATATATATGTGTAATTTGTATTAGTGTTCTTTACTGTGCCCCTGCTCAGAAAAGTTTCAGCCTAACTACTTGAACAGTAAATTCTAAAATGAATTTATTCTGATCGGTTTTGTTCTGTTTTCTGTTCTGTTGTAATTATTGATATTTCTCTTGTTCTTTGATACAAGCAGACAACTTCAGTCTGTTTTGTAACTTATGGAGTTGTAACGGGACTATAGAAGGGAAGTGGGGATTTTGAAGTTCAGAATTAGTACAAGTATTTGTCTGCCCACCTAAGCTATTTTGATAGAGACCTGTGTTTGATGTTCCATATAAAGAAAGATTTATCAAGTATTTTCTGACCAGCCTTTCATGATAATGGGATATTAAAGTGTATAGTCAACTGGAGGGTTATAATTTTCACACATAATAGTAAATTTCAGATTACTCTTTCTAGTGATTAGTTCTACATGTCTTATGGAAACCTGTTATAAAATCTGAAATGATAAAGCAGTTAAATTAGGAATTGGCTATTTGTATCACAAAAATACTTAAAAGGATTCAGAGGACGGTTTGTTTTTATTTTTTGATTGGTGGGTGGGTGGTTGATTTTAAAGCTTTCCTGGTACATTGAAAATATTTTATCTCTGAAACATTTCTGTTTTATAAAGTAAGGTACATATCCTTAAATGTCTAGATATTATATAAACAGTTGTAAGCTTTTGTAGTTTAGTACACCTTCTCTTCTAATTTCCGTATTACCTTTTTTCCCAGTGTTTGACTTTTCCATTTTTGTATTTACTCATTCTAATAATTGTCCCTTCTATAATCCTTTTCTTGTTTTATTGTTTCAGCTTTTATAAAATTTACTGAGCAGTTTTAGACTTCTAACTTTATCTTCTTCTTAACCAATTTACAACATTACTTTTCTTTGATCTCCATCATGGAATATTGGATGAATTAATGCTGAAATATACTCTCATGCTTTGAATTCTCACATTAACTTCTGACTTTTTTGGTTGAGAAGAATGAATGCATTATGAAGAAAGTTGCTAGTAGTACATACAGAGAACAAAATTGAGTAAGTAGTGTCCACCTTAGAGTACAAATAAATAGTAGTAGTCTGATTTCCACTGGGTATTATTTTTTTGAGTTGTACAGTTTAAGAATAATAGGTATTCAGTTACATGCATTAAAAATAAGTTATTTGGCATATTCTAAAGCACAGTTGGAAAGTAGGTCATTAAAAATAGGTCATTCTGGTTTCTAAAACACAAGCAGATTGGACACTTTTAACACATAGAGAACAAGCTTGAGTTGAAAGAAAAGATGGTATCACCTCTATCTTAAGTCAACATGAACCATACCCTGACATGTAACTATATAGTTTCTACCGTGGGCTGGATCTGATCTGTGAATGTTTGATGTCCATGTTACCTGTGCAGGAATTAATCATGTGACCTACATCAGATTAGGGTTTAGATGTGGAGCCCAATGTACCTCCTGCATTACCACAGGTGACTTTCACTCTCCCTTCAATAAAAACTCTTAAGGTTAGATGGAGTTATTAAATTTGTTGGCACCAAAGGAAAAAACTTCCATCATTGTTGAAGCTCATACCATTTGGACATAGAAGACTAGAAGGCCTAGTTAACTTTTTCTTGAGATAATCTATGATGTACATTGTATTTTATAAAGATAATCATAATAATTGAATAGGTAAACTGAAATATGAAAAAGTATTTACCACTGAATAAATCATAAAGTTTGTTCATATTCTGTACTATTCTGTAGGGCTAGAAACATAATAATCCAAATCCAGTGAATCTGTTAGTGTGCTAGAGTAGCAAATGAGAGTTCAGCAGTAAGTCCATGGCTAAAATAAATTCTCATTCCTGTTACCACCAAATAGTAAATGTAAACTTACTTAAGGGTTTATTGTCTTCTGAAATTAGGAAAATTATTGTTCAGCATCATCTTTTTTAATATATTAAGAATTGTTTAATATTGTTTTAGTTATCAGTTTATGAAATTATTGCTCACTCATTCACTAAGTGATTTATTTCCACATTTCAGGAGAATTACATAATATTACATTTTATACACTTTGAATTTTTAACCATTCTAGAGTGAACATTAATGTTAAATTTGAATGCCAAGCTCTTCTCTGTTTGCTTTGTCTAAATTAATATAGCTAGTAACTAGCAAAGCCAAAACTTGAACCTTTTCTCACTGCCGCTTCAGTGGAAGCACCCTTACACTTTATTCCTGCAGTTCTCTAGTTGTAGATGGATAGCAAGCTGACCCTTCTGTATTCAGAATTGATTCCCTTGCAGCTTTCTTTGCATCTTTCTTAGAGTAGTAGGAACGTTTGCTTTCCTTTTTTCCCCCAGAAATAGACTGTTTTATTTTCATCACAAATAAAGTATAGCAATTAATTTTTCACACAAATACTTCTTTCTCTCTTTCATATATTACTTTCCTTGGGCAGCCTGTTAGTGACTATTCTATCAACTAGAATATTTCTTTATTATTAATTGGTTCACCATTTTTCATTATAAATTTATCTTTAAAGGTCAACAGGAAAAGCATGTTTTGGGAGGTAAAATGTGTAAATACTCTCTAGTGTAATTTCACCTTTATACAACTAAAGATTTAATAGAACGCCAAGGAAGTATGTAGTAAAATATATGTATATTATACAAATTACTCCTGAAACTTACACAAAATAACTTTTTGCTACTAGTCATTATGCATAAACTTCCTTAATTATCGCTTATAAGCTTGTAGTTGCAATGAGAATAATTTCCTGTGTTTAAAATGTTGTTCCGTTAAGGTAGAGCAAGTAAATCCAGTAATGTACCTGTGCCACATGTGGCATCTCTGACTTTAAGAAAACTAATGAGCCATGTACCAGTTAGCTTTTATAGTTGATCCTGTTTTGACACTGGTCTTGATAAACTCTAGTTACGAGAAAGTCAGTTATCTGTGTGATTTGTGGAGTTCTACTAGGTTGTTGTTTGTACGACTCCGATCTTAATTCTAGAATTGAAGAAAACTATGTGGATGTGCTTTCCAAGGATTATTACTAAACTAACACAAACAACTTTTTAAAAAATCCCTGATAAACCATCTTCCTTGTAATAGATTGTCTCTCTAGTCATAATATTATTTTAAAAATATAAATTACCAATCATAATACCCCAAAATAAAGAGACAGTAAGAATTTTGAAAGTTATTAGGACCAATAACTACATCATACCACTGCTGTTTGACTCAAGTTTGTGATGTGAACAGCATGTGGAGGTGTTTATTCTAGTCTTCGAATTTTTTTGTCTTCTGGATTTTAAATATTTGATTAGTTGGAGAGAATGCATATAGAAGATTTGACATCTCAGTATGGAATATTAGATAGTGTAGTAGGGATTGACTTTAATGTATGTGTTTTGGGGGGTGTGTGTGAGAGAGAGTTATAAACCCTGAATTTAAATACCGGAAGTTTTTAGGAAAAACATAACCAATTTGTAATTGAAACAGGATTAGTCAAGAACCATCAGCACCAACACAAGTGTATCTTTGCAGACCGAAGGAATCAGCTAAACAATTACGGTCATCTCAATCTCTACTAAAACAAAAATCACATCCAACATGCCACCTGACACCATTTCTTTCTCTCTTTCTCCTTTGCTCCTTGCGATGTGGCATTCATCTCTCCTTGTGCCTCCGTTCTGAAGAGATAACAGTATAGCAACAACTCTGCCACTGAAATCCTGTTCTCTGACCGATATTGGCACCTGCAAAGAGAAACAACCAGTAACAGGCAGCAGCAGCATCAGTATTAATCTTCCATGATGAAATCTTTACAGGTCAAGAACAAGCACACAGCTCTTTTCTCACTCCTTCACAGTGGACCATGCAACTAGTTGAAATGGAAGACAATGGATTGTCTGCAAGCCTTTTGAACAGTGGAGAATACAGGGCATTGGTTTTAGGTGAATTAATCCCCAAATATTCTTGAAGTTTGATATCTCCTTTGGTCTTTCTTTCTAGAATACCATTGTCATCTGATTTATCAAATCCTTAGTATGACCACAAAGAATACGTTTGTGTATGTGACACCTCTTGTCACTTTAGGTATGAATAAAAATATGAAAATAGTTAATGCTAGAGGGCTTAATCTCTAAAACTGCATGTACACCTCTATATTCAAGAAAATTTTCTCTCAAAGCCGACCACATTGTATGTTACATTTCTCTAGAACATAACACAAGATGCTACTTGTGTAGGAAGTAGTTTTCAGTGAAGTCTAGTGAAAATGCATTCATTATGCTAGAAAAAGTCACCGTTAAGCCCACAAAGAATATACGAGGTTCCCAACTTCTTGGTATGTGTGGGCAAGAAAAGTGCCAGGAGTGTTGGAATTCTAAACTTGACATCTTGTGCATAGTTCTGCTTCTGTTTAAAAATGAGTGCTGTTCTGTGAAAGCGATGCCTGAGAGAACACGGAACTAGCTATAGATAGGAAAGCTACTGGTGTGTACTCTCCTTGCTGCTCTCCTTGTGAACCTACAAGCATATTTCTGGCTCACCCCATCTATAATTATACATCTTTACCTGGTAATAGATGGTGTTCACTTACCAGAGTGAAAATTTAGTGATAAAATGTATTTTACTTTTGTAGATTTTTATATTAATCCAGTTGTATAGGCAATGGCATTCTTTGAATTTTGGAAAGAATCTTAGAAGTCTTGTTAACCATAGGGCAGAGTTTATTCAGGTCTGTAAATTCAGTTTAGAGGTTATAATTTCACAAAAAGAGAAGGCAGTTGCTTGGCCAATGGCCAAAAACTATAACTCCATGCTGTTTATATGCATATACATAGAGTCTAGAAGATTAGGCTCTTCTCATTATTGTATAGAATGTTAAATCTTTTCATACTTTTTAAAAATATGGAATCCACCAGAACCCTGAAAAAGGTTAAAAGGCAGAAAGCTGGAAGAAAATGTAGTAAGGCATTGTACCTGTAGGTGCTAGGGTTTGGTGTCAGCACCTTAGCTAGTTTCAACATCAAGAAATTTCGTCCCCTTAATACAGAAGCTGTGATTTCTTTTTCAGGAACTGTACTGGATATTTAAAATTTGCCAGTCAGTTGAACTCTTACATTTATTTGCGGCTGAGAAGATAGGGTTTGGTTTGTTTAAACAGAATGGGGGAACTGACAATCCCATTGTCCATTTTAACACTTACTTTCATTTAGGGTTTTTGATGTGTGTTTAATTATCAAAGAGAGGCGAATGACCCCCAATCCACCAAAGAAGGAAATGAAACAGAGGAAAATGTTAAAGTTCTAAAGTTCTAAGTTCTAACATTAAAGTTCTAAGCCAGTTAAAACACACTTGAGGGAGACCCAGTATGTTCCCCTTGGTAATATCCAGCTCAGCGACTCAGGATTGACTCGGAGACATCATATACATAGTTAGGAAAGAATCCCCCACCAGGAATTTCGCAGTATTTGTCCCCTTACTCCTCCTACCCTACTCCCTCAACCTATACAGTCATACTTGAGCAAAAAGAGGATTACTGATCTCTATACATTCAATGTAGTTTTTTGTTGGTTCATATTTCCAATGGTTCGTGTCTCTTATATCCATATTTAGGATATGTAAAAGAATATAATAGAGAAAAAATTGAGGACCTATAAATTTGAGGTAAATTGGTAATAATTTTCTTAATTCTTTTCTGCACCGCCCTTTCTGTTAGCTTTTAATAGCACCTTTTGTTAATTTCACCTTTCACTTTCCTAGTGATAGACTTTCAGAATGACATTATAAATATTTTATGAAATTAAAACTTATTTGAGGACTTGGAGATACTAACTTGATTATATTATTATATTACTAAAATTAATTTGGTATTAAATATGTTGAAACCTCATTCTGAACTATTAATAGTTTTCTCAAATGGACTAATGTTGTTATGGTGCTCCTGAATATACTATTGTAAATGATAAGCTTTCCCTGTTTCCACTATCTTCATAATATACCACATAAAATCTTTTCTTCTCCCAACTCGCATGGATTATAGGCAAACTGAGAATGATACATCAGAAATTCTCAGATTCTCAAATTCTACCTTATCTTGACTTTATAGAAAGGCAGCTTTTCAAAATTGAGGGGTTTTGTGGGGCTGACATTAATATATATTAAAGATTTGCTAAAGAAGTTGAAACTATTCAATAGTATGTTCAACTTTTACAGGAAATGAATTAGTTTTACATGTAAAATGCATTACTATATAACTTGTAAGTTTTATAGTTTAATGCCTACACACCCCTACTTTAAAAGAAAATAATTGCCCTTTTAAAAACTGCCATTAAGGGAAATGCTCCAAAAAATACCCCAAGTCTGCCTAGCAGTTTTAACCTGCATTTTGCATTTAACTTGGCATTTTATGAAGATTCTACATTGCTGTAGCATACTTTTAGCTTAGAATGTTGAGCCAAGGGGATATTAAGTTGCCAGAAGGGACTCCGAGTACAAATAGAAAGTATTTGTATGCTAAACATATATTGAGGGACAAATTGGTTTTACTTTGCATATAAATTTTTAAAGTTAAAAATTTTGGAAGGTGTTAGGTTTTGCAGGTTACTTAAATGAGGCAATATTGAGATCTATTGTTGTATACTTGCCTAACCTGGGTTTTTAAAATATATATTTAAGTAATTCAGATATTAGATCTTATTTTAAAATACTGTTAAAATAGCTGTAGTATGTACTGTTAAGGTTTATTGCCATATCTTTTTGTCTAAACGGAAAAGAACGATGTCCTTTTATTGTATGTGATTACCAAATTTACCTCCCACTCTCTAGTAGGATCTTTTCTTATTCGTGTCCCTTCAACACCATAATTGCCTACAGAGACTAATTCTTTTCCAGAGATGCTGTTTCTTCTTAGACTTTTCCTGCTGTAAATTGCTCAGCTAGTGGCCGACTAGAGTACTGAAATTTAGTGTTCTTACTAAGCATGATCTTCATTCTGGACTACCTCTCTTTTATTTTAGTAATTTGACCTACCTTTGCCATGTGTTTGAGGATTCCATTCCATAATGGAGTTCCCTTCTGTAAGGAGAGAATAAGTCACAGGCTCAGGCTGTTGTAACAGAATACCATAGACTAGGCAGCTTAAACAACAGAAACTTATTTCTCCTAGTTCTAGAGGCTGGAGATCCAAGATCCAGGTCTCTTGGGGTTTAGTTTCTTTTCCTTTAACCGTCCATTTGTTTTTGGCTGTGCTGGGTGTTGCTTTGTGGGCTTCTCCTTGCGGCGGCTTCTCTTGGCATGGCTCATGGGCTGTAGGGCGCACAGGCTTCCAGTCGTTGTGGCTCCTGGGCTTTAGAGCACAGGCTGCGCAGAGGGTTAATGGCTCTGCTGCATGTGTGATCTTCCTGGATCAGGGGTTGAACCTGTGTCTCTTGCATTGGCAGTCAGATTCTTTACCAGGGGAGCCTAGGGTTTAGTTTCCGTAGCTTTCTTCCTAGTTTGTAGATGGTCATCTTCTCAAATCCTCATGTGACTTTTCTCTGTGTTGCCACGAAGAGCTGGTGGGGTTGGGAGGAGAGACCTCTTTCTTCCTACTCAAAAAGCCACTAAATCTCATCAAGAGGGCCCCACTCTCATTACCTAAGCTAGCTCTTAACTTACAGAGTCCCCTTCTCCAAATACCATTGCACTGGGGGGTTAGGGCTTAGACATACACAATTTGGGAGGAACACAAAGCCTTCAATCCATAACAGAATATATACTTTTTCTCAGTGGGATTTGAGAGAAGTTACTTAGAGTTGCTGAATTATCTTTCCCCTAGAAATATGTCACTTTGTTTTAAGATCCAAGATACTGGAATAAATACTAAATTACAATGTGGACGATGTAAATATATTTACTGATGACTATGGAAGATTTACATGTATCTGCATATAATCAGTTACAGTTCCTTCCCTTGACCTTTGCTCTTAAACAGCTAGGATCCAGCTGTTTGTTTTAACTAGTTCTCCTGACATTTGGGGGGTTTTTCCTGTAAACTTTACAGTTCAGACTGAATGAAGCTTGCCTGTCCTTTTTTATTACAAGATCTTACGGGGGGTGTGTGTGTGTGTGTGTGTGTGTGTGTGTGTGTGTGTGTGTGTGCATGCTTAGTCGCTCAGTCTTATCTGACTCTGTAACCCCGTGGAAACCGCCAGGCTTCTCTATCCATGGGATTCTCCAGGCAAGAACACTGGAGTGGGTAGCCATTCCCTTCTCCAGAGGATCTTCCTGATCCAAGGATCAAACCCCGGTCTCCTGCATTGCAGGCAGATTCTTTACCATATAAGCCTCTAGGGAAGCCCATACTTGGCATGTTTTATAGAGGAATAAAAACTTGCTTAACTGGCACATACATGTATTTTATTTTCTTTAGTAACTATTTCATAATATTGATTACTGCCATTGTATAAACATCTGAAGATTACCAAAAATTATAAAACAAATGTAATTATGTGTCAACAATCTAGTTGTCTCAAAATTATACATAATAGAATTTCTATAAATTCACTTTTCAAATAATAAGTATCCCCATACCACAATTATAAGTAAAAGTTGAAACAAGTATTTTTGCTGGCAGTTCTAATAAGCATTTCACTATTTTATCATATTTAAAATTATACCAGTTTACTAAGTGTTTAGTAGCTTCATACATGTGTAAGAAATTAACAGCAAATTTTAAGGCAGCAAACGTTAGTAATCTGAAAAAAGTAAGTTACCTCTGTGTTGTGATATAATTGAAATTGAATTTTTTCATATTTATGGACACACCTATATAGCCAGTTTCTTATTCTGCTTTATGTAACTGAATTGAGACAACTGAACTGTGGTTTGACTTTATTGTTGTGAAGCTTTTGAATCTATTTCCTGTCCTTATAATGAAACTATTTAATCCCCTGAAACATTATCTTACCTTTTTTTTCTTATTTTCATTAAAATTAGAAATATTTGTCACTGAAGCTACACTAAATGAGAAAATTTCAGAGAATTTAGTGTATTTTAGAGAACTCTCCCCCAAATTTTAGAAAAGTTCATCTTCAGTTGTTTCTATGTATTGTCTATGTAGAAAGAAATGGCAACCCACTCCAGTATTCTTGCCTAGAGAATCCCTTGGGCAGAAGAGCCTAGTGGGCTGCTGTCCATAGGGTTGCACAGAGTTGGACACGACTGAAGCGACTTAGTATGTATGCATGTGTTGGAGAAGGAAATGGCAATCCACTCCAGTGTTCTTGCCTGGAGAATCTCAGGGATGGAGGAGCCTGGTGGGCTGCCGTCTGTGGGGTCACACAGAGTCAGACACGACTGACGCGACTTAACGGCAGCAGCATGTATTATCTAATGCCTAATTTACATTAAATATCTGCAACAAGTAGGGGTTGAGTTTCATTTTTTAAATAATTGATATAATCTTAAGGTCAAGTAGAATGTAAACATACTTAGGTTTTTAATCTGTGAACATTTGTTTTTCTTTATGACACTGAGACCTTTCAGTTTAAGCCTTAGATAACGGTGTAATAGACTTTATACCTCTCTTATCTGCCTTACAATGAAATACACTTTCAGAGTAAATTTCAGAATTGTTGATTTTTTTGAGACAAAGGATTTTTTTTTTAATTTTAGAAGGTAAATCATTACAAGACAGTGCTAATGAAAAGCAGAAATATTTAAGAATAATATTCAGAAATGATCCCTATTCCATGTTGTATATAGATTTATAATGGTTGCACATTTAGGCCAAGGCAATCTGTTTACTTACTAGTTTTTCAAAAATATTATAAAATTGGCATTTCTAGAACTTTTCACTGAACTTTGGTATGTTCTTGTCTTTTAATAGTATTTATATTGACAAAGGTGTATGTGTAGTGGGTGGTTATGTTTGTTTTGGTGTCTTTCTTTTAAATGTTCTAAAAATTGTATATTTTGAGACATGAAAATATCAGAATTTTTAGATTAATGAATGTTGAAGTAAATTCCTTTAGGATTTGCCTAGGTGTGCTCTGATGACTAAGAATCTAAATCATAGCTAGTCATATAATTTTTGTTTTAAGAGTCTCTTTAAAATTGTAGTGGAATTTATTCAAAGAGATTGGTCAGATTGTACATGTGTGTTTGTGTATTCCAAATGTTGTAAGGTCTCTGAATAACCAGTAGTTTTGTGTTTTACCTTTCTTCCTCCTTTAACTATTGTGAAATATCTTCATTTATTTTGTATTAGTAAATTATTCCCTCATAAATTAAATTAAAATTTGAACATATCAGAAATAAAACTTACGGCTCATTTTGTATTATAAGTCAGTTTCAGACTACCTTGCAGTCATTTTTAGTTTAGACATTATAAAAATAGATTTCTTTTAGTACAGATATTTTCATGTGGAGGTTGGTTTCTTGAAATAGGCTTTTGCCTTATCTCTTTCTATCTTTCAGGCATTGAAAAGAGCACTTCGATCTTTTAACTCAGTGGTACTTTATAATATACTATTCTTTCCATCACTGTTTAAAAAAAAAATTGGTACATGAGTAAAAACATCTTTTTTATATCACCAATAAATTGAGCTTGTTATAGTCCCCTCTCTTCATTTTCAGGAAGAGGCAGAAATCCAGGCAGAACTTGAACGGTTGGAAAGAGTCAGAAATCTTCATATTCGAGAGCTCAAAAGAATAAACAACGAAGATAATTCACAGTAAGTCATTATTTGTGTTTCACAGTATTACATGATAAAAGATTTTCTCCCCTTGGAGATCATAAACACAGTATCTCCTTGTTGAGGGACTTCTCATCATAGAAGCAAAGCCCTTCCCATGGCTCAGAAGGCCTTGTATGATCCGGTCTCAGCCGCCTCACCACCCCACCCCTCTCACCCTCCTCGCACGTACCTGTCTCAGATACGCTGGCTCCCTCAGTCGCATGTCATCCCCGTCTCGAGGCTCTTCTGTTCTCCGTCTCCGCTGCCTGAAACAGTCTTCCTCTAGGTGGTCGCCTTCACCCCAGGTGGCCGTCAGAAAGGCGCCGATCCAAACACCAGTCCTGCCGCTGCTCCGTGCCTCGCTCAGTACCCTCGCCTTGCTCTATTCCTGGCTTTGTCACTCTTTGGAATTACACTTTTCCCCCAGTTCTTTCATCTGTTTCCTTTCACTGGAACGTAAGCTACATGAGAGCGGGGATTTAGTTTTGTTCTTGCTATATCCCCCAAACCTAGACCCATTTCTGGCATATGGTAGGCACAGAATAAATATTTGTTGACTAAATACCAAAGTTAGTGTTACAGTAGTGAAGAAGAAATCATTTCAGCTAAAGGGATTTCATTAAACCATGTATCCAGCATTGTGTAAAGAAGAAATAGAAGAGCAGTTTAAATTATAGTCTCTGTCCTTAATCTCTAATTATCAAATTTATTTAAATGCTAAAGAAATTCAAAGAGAAAATGCCTATGGACAGGTGGGAGCTTTATGAGGAAGACAGAAATAAAGCAAGGCATTAATTCGATGTAGTCTGTGTAGAGGACAAGAAGGATGTCATTTTTATACTTTCAGATTTATGTAATTTAAATCTTCATGACCTAAATGAGTGTCAGAATTGGAAATGTCCTATTTCTGCCATGAAATATCTTGCTTAAAAGAAGGCCTGTTTATGATTATCTTTATGAACATAATCATTCCAATATATAAGGTAAATAACATAGTTATGGAATATACTTAATTGTACCAGATAAATTCTAATAAAGCAGATAAGTCAAAGCTAATTTACAGTTGACTGTTCTGAAAATTACGCCCAAGCTTGTTTGTGGATATAACTTAATCCACTTGATGAAAATTAAATGAATTGTAATATTTCCCTTTCTTTATTTTTTTTTGGCTACATGGCTTGCGGGATTCTAGTTCCCCAACTAGAGATTGAACATGGGCCACGGCAGTGAAAACACTGAGTCCTAACCACTGGACCACCAGGAAATTTCCTACATTTTGCTTTAAAACTAAACAGAAATCTCTTAATTCTCAAGAAAAGCTTAAATTATCAAAGTTGTGTTGACATTGAATAAAATACCATTGTATATTTTGTATCTTAGACTATAAAACTGTCATTGATTTTTTTTCCCCCCCTTAATCAAGGGTGTACATTTTGGAACCATGTTTTTCTGTGAAACCCTGCCATGTATTAGCTGTTGACCTTGGATAGTTATTTAACCTTCCTGTGCAGTAGTGCCCTCATCTGTAAAAGAGAGGTAGTGGCAGGGCCTACTTCAGAGGGTTAGTTAAGAACCAAACGAGATAATACATGTGAGTGCTTAGTGTGTAGCAGGTGTGATAAACTTTAAATAATTTTATTTGTGGTGGGTTTTGTTTATTTTTTTTAAAGCATTTCTTTTTTGATTGGGGATTAAAATTTTATTTGTAAAAGGCAAACTATAAAATTTAACCATGAATGAAAGTCAGCTTATAATTATTTTTAATCCTATGTCAGTACTATAAAACTTGATTAATTAAAACTCCCAGATAAAAGTATGTTTTCATAAGGGAAGTATTTCCTGATGAATAGATACAGGATTTTATAAAGCTCTTAATAATACAGTAATTGGCAGGTCTTTATCACACTGCTATACTTGGTCATTGAACTTGAATTTTCAGCTTTATAGCTGAACGTTAGGCTTCGTGAACACCAGAGCGTTGAGATGGGTGGTAGTCATGCAGGTAGAGAAAGAAGTATGGAATAGAATTCAAAATACCAGGAAAAAGAAATAGGAGTAGAATAAGAGCACAACTGTGTTGTGGACAGAACCTTTTTTGTGTGTGTTTTCATGTGCATGAGTGTTTTTTTCCCCACCCTTAAGGTTCAAAGATCACCCAACGTTAAATGAAAGATATTTATTGCTCCATCTGCTTGGTAGAGGTGGCTTTAGTGAAGTATATAAGGTAATGTACTTTTTTTTTTTTCTGTTCTTCACACTAATATAGCAAAGATAAAGGAGTATGTGGTTAAGAAGTACATGTTTATTGTTTTTATGATTTTTTGACTGGGAAATTATGTCCTCTCATTCCAAAAAGAATCTGTGATGGCTTATGTTATCTTGAGAGTCTAAAAACTATCCTTGTGCCTTTGCAGACCTTCTGATATTTGGTAGCTGATTACCACTGATTAACCTGATACAAATAATAACAGCCATTAGAGTCAAGATAGGCAGGTAGCAGTTTAATATAGGACATTTACAACAAGGTTGTATCCCTTAAACGTGTGTTACAAGTCCTTAGATGTCCTGGATTTACCCTAATTTCTACCTATTTCAAGGCCAGTGTTTCTCAAATATATATGAAAGCAGAAATTTTTACTCATCACATTTAATACTTTATACCTTTTTTTTTGCTCTGTATTGTCTTCCTGACCAACCTTTAAATACTGTGTCCCCAAATTTCTTTATCATTCTTAATTTCCTTTTCAAATATATCCCCCTCCCCCTCACTGAGTTGGTTTCAGATATAGATACATATGTATATATGTAGCTATCTACCCACACTTCTTTCTGAGCCCCATACCTGGGGGTTTACATGACCTCATGTGGATGCTTCATAAGTACTGCAAACTCACATGTGAAATAGAAGCTTATCTTCCTTTCCTCCCACACCTTCCCCTCCCTTTAAAAAAAAAACAAAACACTGCTCCCTACTTTAATACACAGCACTGCCCTTTATCTACCCAGTTCCTTCCCTGAAAACTCTGCAGTGAATGAAGAGTGAAAGTCATTTTTCACTACATCTTTCCCTTAACCCCCTTCCTCCAGCATAACCAGTCTCTGGTGTATGTCATTATTATTGTCATTCAGCTCTCCTAAATCCAGCAAGGACCCTTCTCTCTCTCAGCTCAAAGCCTCATTGTCTCTTGTTTGCATTGCTGCTCTAATCTCCTAGCCAATCACCTTTTCCTGGACATTGAGTTTCTCCAGTCCATTTGTGTGTATGCTGCAGCTAGAATGGCCTTGTCAGAAAATGCAGCCTGATCATCTCACTCCCCTGCCTTATAAGCCCCAGTGGCTTTCCCATTTGCTCTTAGTTAGGAAGGAGTCATAACGAAGGTCTTGAAGTGAAGTTGCTCAGTCGTGCCCGACTCTTTGCAACCCCATGGACTGTAGCGTATCAGGCTCCTCCGTCTATGGGATTCTCCAGGCAAGAGTGCTGGAGTGGATTGCCATTTCCTTCTCCAGGGGATCTTCCCAACCCAGGAATCGAACCTGAGTCTCCCGCATTGCAGACAGTTTACCGCCTGAGCCACCAGGGAAGCATAATGAAGGTCATGCTGCTGCTAAGTCAATTCAGTCGTGTCCGACTCTGTGCGACCCCATAGACGGCAGCCCACCTGGCTCCGCCGTCCCTGGGATTCTCCAGGCAAGAACACTGGAGTGGGTTCCTATTTCCTTCTCCAAATGAAGGTCATAATCTCACCGTAAACTTTAGTTCCTATTAAAGGCTTCCCTATTAATCTGCCTTTTATAAGCACTTTGTAACACTGAGCTTCATTATGTATTGGTATAATCAGTGATTAATACCTCGGGTTCTGAAGCCAAACAGGCTGAGTTTGAATCCTAATTCTGATTGCTGTTTACCAACTGTCTGAACTTTGGCTTATTGCTTTACCATCCTGTCTTCATATGGGACTGTTTGAGTTATGTACATCATGGGATCATTGTAATGATTAAATGAACTATCAGGTAAATCACATAGAATTTTGGTGTTGAGTAAATGGAAGCTCATCAGATTGTTATTGGAAATCTTCTCTATTCACTTCTGACTCTGGGGAAATTATGGGATTTGGATTCAGAGAACTAATTTCTGATCTTTGTTCAACGATGCACTAGTTTTTGTTTTGTTAACTTGGATAAGCATTAGTATCACCCATCAAGAGTGATCTATGAGCCCTCTTCCAGTTCTTGTTTCTTTGATTCTAATGGTAGTTTATCTGGGCACTTAAGCATTGAGTAGTCTTACCCAGGCCACAAGGTAGGAAAAAAGATCATAATAGCGCATGGTGGATCTAAAATCACTGGAGCTAGCACTGGCGTATCCTAAAAGTAGCCCAGCCTCTGTTGCTTCTAATAGCTTTCATGACAGTCTTCTGCCACTGCCCAGCAGTATTTCCACTGTTTTTAGTCTCACAGATAGGGGCTAAAAGAGACTTTTCCCTTGAAGAAAATCTTACATAGAAATTAGAAAATGCAGATTGTTGAGGCCCTAAAGTCTTAAATCCCTATTGTTGACTTAAATACAAATGACAGCTCCCTCTGACCCCTTCAAAGTCCTTTCATTGTTGCCATGTCCCTTGGGAAACAAAGCAGATTGTAAATCAAAAAATAGACTTTGTGGAAAATATTGAATCAGTTGCTTAATGATTACCATCTTAGCTTTATGGGAAGGTATATTTTCAAAGATGTATCTTACATTATAATCAGTATATACTAATGATAACTTTAGAATTTCTTTTTTACTTTATTCTTACTGTGATTGCTTGTAAGTTCTTTAATAAACTTAATATGTTCTTTTGCTTTCTCCTACCTGAACTTTTTTTCTTTTCTGTTGTTTAAAACTTAGCTAATGTCTATTGGGTATTTATTGTGAATCATGTATTATTCTAAAGACTTTATATGTTTCACCCCATTTAAGTCTTTTCAACAATCCAAACTTTGAGACTTTATCTGACTCCAAAGTGAATATTCTTAATTACTGCACCCTTTGTGATTTTGGATCTCATGCTTTTATAATTTTGTGGCAAGCAGTTTACCCCTCCTGCTTATTTTAAGGTTAAATTGATAGAGGGAGTGGAAACTATGAACCTTCTTCCTAATAAATCTAAGCTTTTTAAGTGTTTTCTTAAAGGAGCACTTTTTGTATATAAGTTACAGTAGAACCTAAACTATTAAATTTCTTTCATGATATGCAGTGTTGTTTTTTTTTTTTTAAAGAAAAATCACTTAAGCCTTAAAAAATACTGTTTAAGAAATAGGCTGATAATTTGAACAAACCAGTATAAAAAAACCTGTCTTGAGATGAGATTAAGGAATAATTGCTCATATGGTATGGTAATTATATATGGTTATATTTAATTTTGTAATAAAAGTTTAGGACTTTAATAAACTAATTTTCAAACAAGTGGGGAAAAAACATGGAGTCTCTAGGAAAAGATAGAGGAAAAAGTTCGCTTCATCCAATCCGCCAAAAAATTATTAAAGTCACCTGTTTTCCTGGCTGCTTGCTGCTGCTGCCAGTATAGAGGAGAAGGTCTATGTTTGTTGTGTTTTTTTTTAAAGCTTTGTTTTATGTTAATTCAATATATTGGCATTTATAAAACTTGAACATGAAAATTCACATTAAGGTTTACTCTGATTTAACAGCATGAAATTTGTATCTTATTTCTGATAATAAACGTGCCACTGAATATAATCTTAGCAGAGATGACTACCAAAAGTAGTATATTTTATAATATAAAAACGTATATTCTG
This sequence comes from Redunca redunca, assembly GCA_006410935.1. NCBI lineage: Eukaryota > Metazoa > Chordata > Mammalia > Artiodactyla > Bovidae > Redunca > Redunca redunca. The sequence continues at coordinate 402,444 of SJYQ01004278.1, forward strand.
GTTCCGTATTACTGCAAAATTATTACCCCAAAAAAGTGAGCTCTTCAGTTGGTCTTTGGTTCAAAGTCTTCCCTGTTCCTTTAATCCTAGGCTTTTGACCTTTATGAACAAAGATATGCTGCTGTGAAGATCCACCAGCTTAATAAAAGCTGGAGGGATGAGAAGAAGGAAAACTACCACAAGTAAATACTAATTCTTTGATTTTTATCAATTTTGAAAATACATTTAATGGTCATGGAGAATTAACACACTCTCCTTCTTGTAGACATGCCTGCAGAGAGTATAGAATACACAAAGAACTGGATCACCCCAGAATAGTTAAGCTCTATGACTATTTCTCCTTGGATACAGATACGTAAGTGAATGCAAACAGACTTAGTTTTTAAGAAAAGACATGTTGGCATTTGCTTCCCCTATTCTGTAGTGATGATACAAATACTCATTTGTCCATTTTGACTCTGAATTATTGGCTAATATTTTGTGTCTAATTTTTTTCTCTTCTCCATTGTAGGTTTTGTACAGTGTTAGAATACTGTGAAGGCAATGACTTGGATTTCTATCTGAAGCAACATAAGTTAATGTCAGAGAAAGAAGCTAGGTCTATTGTAATGCAAATTGTAAATGCACTAAGATATCTCAATGAAATCAAACCCCCTATTATACATTATGATCTTAAGCCAGGTAATTAATAAAATTTGTCTAAATTTTTAAGCTTTAAAGAATATAATTATCTGAAAATATGCTTTGTGATTTAGTTTTTAAGAGACACTGGCATAGTAGTAGAATCTGAAGTGTTTTTAAAATAGTATCGCTATATTTTTAAATTATATTTTAAATGTATATTTTAATTAACATTTTTGCATATGTATATTAAATGTATTTCCCAAAAATCAGCTTTCATAGTAAACATGTTTTTCATCTTTGTATCATTAAATAAACTTTGTTCTTAGGAAACATCCTCCTAGTAGATGGAACAGCATGTGGAGAAATCAAAATCACTGATTTTGGTCTGTCCAAGATCATGGATGACGACAGCTATGGTGTAGATGGAATGGATCTAACTTCCCAAGGGGCAGGCACATACTGGTAAATGTATTATTAAAAATACCAAAATTATCTAGGTCAGTGCCCAGTCTTTTTAAAGAGTTTATTTTCATGTGCCTTTGAGATTACTGTGGTGTGATTAGGGTACTGATATGAAGTCTCTGAGTTGAGACTACTGGCACCAGCCCTCTTTTCTCTTCCTGTCTTAAGTGTAAATATCAGGAAACTGGAGGAAGAGAAATTTGGCATCAGTGACTACCAGCCAGAAATTGCTAACGTGGAGATTGTGTGAATCTTGTTCTGTAATGTTAGAGTGATGTTTATTATTAATCAGTTCAGTTCAGTAGCTTAGTCATGTCAGACTCTTCATGACCCCATGGACTGCAGCACGCCAAGCCTCCCTGTCTGTCACCAACTACCGGAGTTTGTACAAACTCATGTCCATTGAGTCAGTGATGCATCCCAACCATCTCATCCTCTGTCATCCCCTTCTCCTCTTGCCCTCAATCTTTCCCAGCATCAGGGTCTTTTCAAATGAGTCAGCTCTTTGCATCACGTGGCCAAAGTATTGGAGTTTCAGCTTCAATGTCAGTCCTCCCAACGAACACCCAGGACTGACCTCCTTTAGGATGGACTGGTTGGATCTCCTTGCAGTCCAAGGGACTCTCAAGAGTCTTTTCCAACACCACAGTTCAAAAGCATCAATTCTTCTGCGCTCAGCTTTCTTTATAGTCCAACTCTCATATCCATACATGACTACTGGAAAAACCATAGCCTTGACTAGACGGACCTTTGTTGGCAAAGTAATGTCTCTGCTTCTTAATATGCTTTCTAGGTTGGTCATAGCTTTTCTTCCAAGGAGCAAGCGTCTTAATTTTATGGCTGCAGTCACCATCTGTAGTGATGTTGGAGTCCAAGAAAATAAAGTCTGTCATTGTTTCCCCATCTATTTGCCATGAAGTGATGGGACCGGATGCCATGATCTTCGTTTTCTGAATGTTGAGCTTTAAGCCAACTTTTTCACTCTCCTCTTTCACATTCATCAAGAGGCTCTTTAGTTCTTCACTTTCTGCTATAAGGGTGGTGTCATCTGCTTATCTGAGGTTATTGATATTTCTCCCAGCAATCTTGATTCCAGCTTGTGCTTCCTCCACCCCAGCGTTTCTCATGATGTACTCTGCATAGAAGTTAAATAAGCAGGGTGACAATATACAGCCTTGACGTACTCCTTTTCCTATTTGGAACCAGTCTGTTATTTCCATGTCCAGTTCTAACTGTTGCTTTTTGACTTGCATACAGATTTCTCAAGAGGCAAGTCAGGTGGTCTGGTATTCCCATCTCCTTCAGAATTTTCCAGTTTATTGTGACCCACACAGTCAAAGGCTTTGGCATAGTCAATAAGGCAGAAATAGATATTTTTCTAGAACTCCCTTGCTTTTTCAATGATCCAGCGGATGTTTGCAATTTGATCTCTGGTTCCTCTGCCTTTTCTAAAACCAGTTTGAACATCTGGAAGGTCATGGATCACATGTTATTGAAGCCTGGCTTGGAGAATTTTGAGCATTACTTTACTATGAATAATAATACTTAGTATAACATCTTAGCTATTAAAAGCAGTAAGTATTAAGTCCTCTCTGTACAGGTTTTGTTGTTACGATTTTTGTTTGAGATGGATGTTTTGTTGATCATGAATGAGAAGAGAAATTTGGTACAGTCTTGGTCTTGAGTCTAAATGAATGCCATTCCTTCACAGTTACCTAGGTGTTGACAAAAATTACTTCATTGTGAATTTTCAAAAAATAGTTTAGTTTTCAGAATGAATTAATTAGCAAAAAGAGTGATATCTTAGTTGGAAGGGAGATAGCTGTACTCAGCCTCACTGAGCAGAACGGTCATTACAAACATACTTGTGACTTCAGGCTCTCTAGCACATAGCCTGGGCAATAGAGTGTGCTGCAAGTTTGTATGCATTTTTACTTTCCAGAATAGGGATTAGTCATATCCATGTATTCATGTAAAGCTATTTTAGAGCTTTAAATTATGCTTGTGGCATTTTTTTAGGAATATAATACAGTATGTCATAGATTTTTAAAATACATGTTTAAAGAAAATTATCATTCAAACTGGTAACTCCTTGAAGGTCAGCACCCTCGATCAGTAAGTAATCTTGAAACTTTCTTTCAGCAACAAGACTCCTTTTTTCACCACAAAATCTTAGAATCCTGTTTGCCGGTAGAACCCTAAATTCTGTGGAAAACAGCTTAACATGTTCTAAGTAATAGATAATCCTTTGCAGAGACTCCCACATGCCGTTTCCCTCTCACTTTGGCTTCCCTAGTGTAGGGCAAGGCAATGGAATTTCCCTGGCAGATGGGCATCAGGGACCCTTATGTTTAGGTTGCTCTGCAGGAAAAAGATAGTCCAACTCTTTGCGACAGCACGCCAGGCCTCCCTGTCCATCACCAACTCCCAGAGTTCACTCAGACTCACGTCCATCGAGTCAGTGATGCCATCCAGCCATCTCATCCTCGGTCGTCCCCTTTTCCTCCTGCCCTCAATCCCTCCCAGCATCAGAGTCTTTTCCATTGAGTCAACTCTTTGCATGAGGTGGCCAAAGTATTGAGTTTCAGCTTTAGCATCATTCCTTCCAAAGAAATCCCAGGGCTGATCTCCTTCAGAATAGACTGTGTTGGATCTCCTTGCAGTCCAAGGGACTCTCAAGAGTCTCCTCCAACACCACAGTTCAAAAGCATCAATCCTTCGGCGCTCAGCTTTCTTCACAGTCCAACTCTCACATCCATACATGACTACTGGGAAAACCATAGCTTTGAAGAGATGGACCTTTGTCAGCAAAGTAATGTCTCTGCTTTTTAATATGCTATCTAGGTTGGTCATAACTTTTCTTCCAAGGAGTAAGTGTCTTTTAATTTCATGGCTGCAGTCACCATCTGCATTCATGTTAGGAACCTGGATTTATACTTCTTATAGAAACAGTGTTTCCCAAAATGGTTAGTTTCTAGTCATATTAGTTTTTTCAGGTATGTATTTGGTAAACAGTGTCCTATACAAACTTTTAGAATATGTGTTATGGTGCCTTTACAAATTGCCTTTCATCCCCTAACTGTCAGTATCACTTAGAAGAAAGTGAGTTTTATTTCTTCCTCCCTCTCAGTCTCAAATGCAAGCATTCAGTAAATCCTGCTGTTCATTTTTCCTGAAAAGCTTTGGTATCTATTCCTATACTTTCTCTCCTTGCTTACACCCTTTTACCTTGAGGGACAGTATAGCATAGTGTTTAAGAGCCATTCTTGTTTCAGTTACACATAAACCTACAGAAAATGCATACTTTTCATAGAACAAACTTGGGTTTTTACTTGATTTGGAAGGTAGGAAAGGATTACATCACATACAAGCTGTTGGTCATCTGTGAACATTCTGTTGAAATTTAAATGATTTTAGCATAGTATAAAACAAAAAACCATAGATTCCCATTTAGCTGTATTGTTGCTTTTCAGGACTTTGTAGTTTATCCAAATTTTAGACAGGGGGAGATGCTTGCATCCTGGTGGAGCTGTTTAAACTTATTTAAAAGGTAAAAATAAATATTACAAACTTATTTTTACCTTTTGTCTAAAATTATGACTTTATAAATTAAAAAGATAAGTATTTTTGAATGTTCCATGTATTTCTGCTGCTACCATTCAAAACTGCACAAAGATTAATGAATTAATGTAACAGAGGTCTCTGGAGGGAAGCAGAGAAGGCTTGTGATAGGCAGGCAGGTCTTGAAGAAAGAGTGGTTACCGTGTCAAATGAGTATGATAAGTCGCTTCAGATCCCGACTCCTTGTGACCCTATGGACTGTAGCCTACCAGGCTCCTTTGTCCATGGGATTCTCCAGGCAAGAGTACTGGAGTGGGTTGCCATGCCCTTCTCCAGAGAGTCTTCCCAATCCAGGGTTTGAAACCCACCCCCCCTTCCTCCTGCATTGCAGGCAGATTCTTTAACCTCTGAGCCCCTGGGGAAGCCCAGAGTGGGATAAAAGCAAGCATAAAAGGTTGTCATATTCAGAAGCATGTGGGGAAGCACAGTGTGGGGACCAAATGAATTAGCTTTGCCTAGCCAGTTTGAGTGGAGAAGGCAGTGGCAACCCACTCCAGTACTGTTGCCTGGAAAATTGCATGGACGGAGGAGCCTGGTGGGCTGCTGTCAATGGGGTCGCACAGAGTCGGACATGACTAAAGCGACTTAGCAGCAGCAGCCATTTTGAGGGAGTTGGGAAGAGATTTTGGAAATTTAATTTGCTGCGAGACTAGGACAGTCTTTAATGTCACACCTTTTCTCTGTTGTTACAAGCAAGAGATACAAGGTCTTACCTTGTGAGTGAGTGATGTTGAGGTTCTGTAAACAGAAGGACTGGCTGACGTGTGTTTTAGGAAGAGTTTGAACACTGGTGAAGAGGGGGATAGGAAGAGTTTTGTCCTAGTGGATACTCAGAACACTGTAGTTGCTAACGATAATTTGTCATTTCTATAGACAATACACATTTATAATTGACCCTTAAACAATGCAGGGATGAGAAGCACCAGCCCTCTACACAGTCAAAAATCTGAGAGTAGCTTAAAGAGTTGCCCTTCCTCCAAAGGCTCGAAACTCACCCAACCAGGGATTGTGTAGTGCTGTAGTATTTACTATTGAAAAAAAAAATCCTCATGCAAGTGGATCCATGCAGTTCCAACCTGTGTTGTTAAAGGGTTAACTGTGTCTTACACACTTTGTGATAAAGTTGTTTGTTTTGGTGCTAGAGTCAGATGATACAAATGTTTTAAAAGTTTAGGACATCCTTCAATGTATGGATAAAATGAAAGTTCTAAGATTTTACATTTACAGGTTTAAGTTATAAATTGTTACTATCCTTTCCCTTTTTCTCTCTCCCCCACTCTCCCCACCCCAAACTAGGTATTTACCTCCTGAGTGTTTTGTAGTTGGAAAGGAACCACCAAAGATTTCCAACAAGGTTGACGTGTGGTCAGTTGGAGTCATCTTCTTTCAATGTCTTTATGGTAGAAAGGTAAGTTAAAGTATAGCAGATTCAGCTATATGGAGAGAAGTTGAATTTTCTCTTCTTGAAGTTTAATTTGAAGTCAATTTAGTCAAGAATTCCAAGAATGGAGACCTGGTTGAGGCAGGAACAACAACAAACAGCCTGGCAAGCAGTAATCCAAGAAAGCACTTGAACTGTGTTGCAGCTCTATACAAAGGAGGGTGCGGTGCTTATAGGCAAAAAAACTGCAAGGTTACATAAATTGTCAAGAATTAGGATTGGAGCTGGCCAGAAGTAAGGGTGCTGTTCACATAGTTGCAAGGTGGGGGTGACTTCTAAACTGCAAGGTTGCAGCTAGCATTTGCTAATTGGTTTTGAAAACAACTAGTAGTGTCCTTTGGTTTGATACAGTTTGGAAAGTTCAGGTTTTCTGTGATGTACAAATGTGTCTGAAACCACATCCATAATGGCTACCCAGCTCCATTTTGGATGCCTGAACCACAGTTACACATTTTAATTTTTTCAGGTGACCTTAAATATATCATCACTTACCAAATTTTCATGGATCAGAATTACTTTAATGTCACAACAGCTTCTTAACACCGCTATTGTTTCTGTAGCATTAGAAATAATGGAGTCAAAACTGTTTTCTTCACTTTCTTACATCCTCTACCCCGTTCTCCCCGAACCCCCCAAAACACACACACATTTGGCCTTGTGCTTCCTCTCAGGGAAATTCTGTCAAACTTATTCCTAATGTTTCTCAAACCTCTCTTTATATTGAAGTCAGAACTACAAACTACCATGGATATCTAATCCTTAATCCCATTCAATCCCTTCATCAGTATGAAAAGTGATCCAGGGACTTGTCTGGGAATTCACTGCATGTTAGGACCAAACCCAGAGCTGTTTCATTTAACTTAATTTGTCATGCCCAAGGTGCTTTACTCTGGACTTCTCACAGATGTTTCCACTACTTTTCAAACTAGTTTGAACTGTATCAAACTAAAAGGACACCACTAGCTGTCTTCAAAACCATATCTGCTAGCAGGTGCCAGCTGTAACCTTGTAGTTTCTTCTACTAAGAAGAAGTTCTTAAACATTTTAAACACTCAGAATAAAATATTTGATGTTTTCATCTTAATTGCTTATTTATAGTGTTTTGGCTATGTGGAGGATTGATCAGATGGTCTTTCTCAGCCTGCTATCAATTATAGCCTATGAGAATACATCCCAACCTGCAAGTAACTAAGATTTTTTAAAACACAAATCATTTGTACTGCAGGTATTCAGTGATAATATCTGTTTAAATATTTTGTGAGATAAATTTCTCAACATTTTATTCATTTCTTTTAAAGCCATTTGGTCACAATCAATCTCAGCAAGACATTCTTCAAGAAAATACAATATTAAAAGCCACTGATGTCCAGTTCCCTGTAAAACCTGTCGTAAGCAGTGAAGCAAAGGTACCAAATTTATGTAAATAAATTTTGTGAAGTAGTTTTTTATTTCATAAGTTGTTGTTAAAACAAAGTCAACATTTGTTAATAAGTAAAGCAAAAGGGACTGCAGCCACAGGCAAGTCTATCCAACAGGGGCTGGTGATTTGCTCTGGAAAAGAGCTGCTTAGGCTTTTGGTTGTGATAGTTTTTAAGGACCCAACCATGATTTCTTTTAAGAAGGCAGGCTAAAGAGACCATAATCTATTATGATATTCACATAAAGTTCAAAGGACACAAAACTCAACTATGGTGTTTAGAAGTCAGATAGCTATTACTCCAGTAGACTGGGCAGAGGCAGTGCCCATGACCAAAAGTGGGCATGAAGAGTCTTAGGAGGTTCTGATAAAGTTCTTTTTCTTGATTCATCTGCCAGTTATATAGCTATATTCATTTTGTGCTGTGTGCTCAATAGGGAGAAAATATTACAGCCAAAAATGCATCATTCTCTTGGCTAAACTAAATTAACAGTAAAGTGGAATGATTTTTACAGAAGACAAATTTCAGAAAAAGATGACCCTTGAGTTTTGTAGGGAGAAATGCAGTATTTCATATTCAACACAGTTTCTAGGCATACCCCAGAGATAGCATGGGTCTGATTCTATACCACTGCAATAAGGTGAATATTGCAATAAAGGAAGTCACACACAATTTTTGGTTTTCTGGTGCACATAAAATTACGTTTACACAATGTTGTCTATTAGTGCAATAGCATTATACCTGAAAAAATAATATACATACCTTAATTAAAAATACTTGCTTGCTAAAAACTGCTAAATAGACATCTGAGCCTTCAGCCAGCCTCTCTGCTGGTGGATGGTCTTGCCTTGCTGCTGATGGCTGCTTGCTGATCACGGTGGTGGTGCTGAGGCAGTTTCACATTGACGTGACTCTTCCTTTCATGAACAGTTTCTCTGTAGCATACAGTGCTTTTGAGAGAAGTTCTACTGTGAGTAAAATGATTTCAAAATTGAGTCAATCCTCTCAAACCCTGCCACTGCCTTATGAAACTAAGTTTATTTAATATTCTTAATCCTTTGTTGTCATTTCAGCAGTTAAACTTGCGGTCTTATATGGGCGCAGTTCATGGCATCCCCCAAACAATTACAGAAGTAACAAGTCACTGATGACCACCACAAATAAATCACGATGCAAAGTCAAAACCTGCTAGGATTACCAAATGTGACAGTGAGCACATACTGTTTGAAAAATGGGGCCAATAGGTTTGACGCAGGGTTGCCACAAACCTTCACTTTGAAAAAAACAAAAACACAATATTTGCAAAGTGGAATAGACCAAGGTATGCCTGTACTGGAAGTCCTAGCCAGAACAGTTAGGCAAGAAAAAGAAATAAGGGGCATATAAATCAGAAAGGAAGAAGTAAAACTGTCACTATTGGTAGACAAGGGTTTTTATATATAAAATGATACTAAAGATGTAGACCAAAAAAAGCGGCAGGACTCAGATACTGTATACCAACATTCACAATAATTAAGAGTAGAAACAGCCCAAAAGTCAACCAACAGATAAATGGGTAAACAAAATATAGCATATACATGCAATGGGATATTAGCCTTAAAAAGGAGCGAAATTCCGATGCACGCTACAACGTGGATGACTCAACCATGCTAAGTGAAAGACACAGAAGGACGACTGTTGTATGATTCCACTCACATAAGGTGCTTAGAACAGCTAAATCATAAAAGAACATACTGGTTACCAAGGGCTGGGGGAAGGAGAATAGGGAGATATTGCTTAATGGGTACAGATTTCAGTTTTAGATGAAAAAGTTCTGCAGATGGATAGTGGTGATAGTGTACTGCAGTGTGAGTGTACTTAATGTCACTGAATTGTATACTTGGGTTAAAAATGCTCATTTTTCTGTTATATATATTTTAATCTCCATAAAAAAACTTAAATACAGCTTTCCAGCAATAAGTGGTATCAATAATATTTAGTACTGTGAACTGTTAGAGGCTGAGAGCTGGAAGTTGCATTTGCAATAATTTTATTGCTAGTTTTTTTTTAATGTGAACCCCCAGTGAAATCTATTTTCTGAAATGTGTCCATCATCTGTAGTATTCAGTTTATTAATAGTTAGGAAAAGATTTTAATTGCTCTTTTTTTTTTAAGGCCTTTATAAGACGCTGTTTGGCATACCGAAAAGAAGATAGGTTTGATGTGCACCAACTGGCAAATGACCCCTACCTTCTCCCACACATGAGAAGATCCAATTCTTCAGGCAACTTACACATGGCTGGGCTGACAGCATCCCCCACACCCCCTTCTTCAAGCATAATTACTTACTGACTTTCCTCCAAAATCGGCATGATGTCTTTGAATTGCTTCCAGATGCACACTTGAGTTTGAGAGCTTTTGAGTGTTTTTGTTGTTTTCTTTTTTACACAGGATATGGTTGAGAACTGTTTGTGAACTGAAGTTCTTCATAGAGTCCTTTGTATGAGAGTGGATCATGGACCCTGAATAAATGTACACTTCTGACTGTAACCTTAAGCAGTGAAGGGTGACTGCCTGTTGCACAGAAACAGGAATACCATGTTAAAGAAAAGTGGTTTTTGTTGGGGAGGGGAACACTGTAAATAGCGTTTATAATACTTCAGTACATTTGGTTGTTACTCAAGAGTTCTAATACGAAGGGTAGTTTTTCATTATTTAAAAACACGTGGAAAGTGAGACATATTTCTAACACAAGAACTATACAGTGCCTGGATACATTATTCAGCATTCAGCAGTTTATCTGCTCTAACCAAAGTAAGAACGGAACGACAGTGACAGTTGTGTTGTACAGTAACAGGATGTGAGAGAATGTCTGGGCAAAGTTAGACTTTGTCATTTGCCTAGTCTGGCTTTTAGCAAGTTGTACCTTGAAATCACGTGTCTGCTCTTTTCACTGGTTATGTTAAAGGGAGAGCTGTTCCTAGATACTTTAGACCTCTGACAAAGTGCGCTGCTTATTTTGAAATCAATTGAAGTCACTAAATTATGGTATCTCCAGTGTTCCCAACATGTTAGAACTGTTAACAGGTATTTTTATTTTGTTACCAGGCCTTGTTCAAACAAGTGACAATATATAACCAAATGCAGGCCAGTTCTATGCAGGATAATGATAAATTCCCTTCTAGCTCTATTGTAAATTGTTGTACAGATGTCATATTTCAACTAGCAAGTTTCAGCAGCTTATTCTTGTACAAATGTTTAAAAATATGGCTTTTCTAATTGGATATTGTATTTTTTTTTAAGTCTTCTTGAAGGCGCTTTAATTGCTGCTAAATGGTGTTGCTTCTTTGCTTAAAAAAAAAAAATCAAATGACCTCCTTAAAAGGTGCAAGTTGACTGTACATGATAGAAAGATTATTAAAAGCAGGCATTTGTTAACAATCAAGGCATGTAAAAATGATCCATGTTGGACATAAAGAGTTCTTGAAATCAGTGTTTTGATTTCTAGGGCTGTGGGAGCACATATATAATAGATTTATAAATTGTTCGTGGTAATTCTACATTTCTAGCAGGTTCTAATCAGCAAGGTGGGATGACAGTCCCTTAAACAAGTTTCTTGCGGTTTGTACAGATTTGTTAAAATGTGAACATTTTCTAACTGCCTTGTATGGTAGAAACCGTTATTTTTCAGGATGCTGTATTTCACTCCTTTAAGAAATTTCTTTATCATCACATTCATAATGCTGATTCTTACATGTAAATTGTCCATGTTGCTGAAAAAGGAGGCTATGTTTAACACAGATTCTCCTTAATATTGTACAGTTAAACGGTGGCTCTAATTTCTGATATTGCAAGCCATTTTGTTCTTTCATTGTACATAGACACATTGTCTCTTTAAGATGCTGCTGAAATTGTAGAGAATGTAGCCAAAACAGTAATAAACAATGACAGTTAAAATTTAAAGACTATGAAATTACATTTGAAGGGAGCTTTCAAGACTTAGGACATTGACTGGGCTCCTTTACTTAAGAATCAGCTGAATAAATTCTTGAAGTATACTTCAAGATAAGTATGAAGGGGTTTCAAGCTGTTAAAGTATACCTAATAACCATTATCAAGGCTAATCCTAGGTAAGTAACACTTAGCCCTATTGGGAATGGCTTAAGGGCTGTACCTGTTCTGTAGATCAAGATAGAAATCCTATTTTAAAAAATACTGACATAGTAACAAAGTGTTAGCATTAATTGTGTGCTTTAGGTGCTGTCTGCAAATTTTTCAGTTTTGTTGTTTGAGTTTTCATCCTTCTGAATCCTAAAATACTATGTTCATTATAGTAACTGTTATTTAAAGTCCTCAATTAAAATACCCAGTTTGTTTAAATAAAATTTTAGTGAGGTATATAAGTGGATGTGTACATCTAACATGAGATTGAAGAAGAGGTACAGACTTAGATCACTGGCCTTTACAAATATTTTCAAATAAGTGGAAGTGACTGCTACTGTCAAAATGCAGAAGAGGAGGAGAATAAGCCATCAAATTGCTTCCCTGGGCTTAGGTAATCATCTGTTTAGAATCCAAGGTGTGTAGGTGATAAGCCAGCTTTGAGACCCTCTAATTCCTCTTAAAGTTTTTCCAAAGAAATGACACAGCTTTGGGATAGTATGTCCCTACCCCAGCAAGTACAAGACAGCTACCTGAGCCAAAGTGAGGACTGTTACCTTTACCTGGGACACTTGTATTTATCACTAATTTCAGTCACGCTGGTAATCTGTTACTCTAATTAGCTTTTGAGGCTTAAATTGTTTTTTGGTCTCCTAAATTCTATCCTCAAAATTAAAGCATTTCCTTTACCCTTAGACAGTAGCCAAGGTCTCCTCGCTTTAAGAAGCACTGCAAGGTAAATGTATAGTTTTTGCATATAATTTAAAATATTTCTCTGATATGAATTAGCTTTAGTGCATGCATGCTGAGAGGAAGTAAGTGTAGAAACCACACTAATTTATTAAGTCTGGAGTTGGGTAGATACTTGGTTGTTTTTCAAAAATGAAGTTTTAAGTCTGTTTTTTACTTACTGCCATCCCCTTCTAAAAAAATAATTTTCAATTTAAATGGTACATAAAATGTGAACAAATACTTCTACAAATACCTCATTACATGAAACCAAAATGGTAGAATTTCAGTGAAACAAATTTAAAGAGTATATTGTGTGTTTTGCTGTTGTTACTTATTAAATACAATAATGCTGATTACCGTCAGATGTTATTAGCTGTGTTTTGCAGCAGTAGTGCAGACTGTCCAGTCCTTTAGATTGTGAATTTAATTTACATTACTGTTTGATTTGTATGTGGAAAAGGCAGACTTACTCTTAACACACGTTTTAACATCTCACTGGCACATCTTAGAATAATCCCACTTTAAATTTTGACATGTTATTTGATCATTTTCCTCCCCAATATACTAAACTTTAATGTTCTTAAGGCTTAATTTAAAAATTATTTTGCAGCTAGCTTTACAATAAAATTATTAGAATTCTAGTTCTTGGGTTTCAGGAATTCTGTAAAAGTCTTAGAATTTCTACAACTTTCCATTGATTTGAATTATACATATCTCCATTTACCTTTCCCTGCTTTCATTTCCTTCTCTTTTTTTTGAAGATTCTTCTCGTTGAGAATTCTTGATTTTTGAATGGGAAAGATTTGAGTAAATGTGTATAGACTAACTTCAAAACAACTGCATAGAGCCAGAGGAGAATTCAGAGGAGTTATCTTTCATTAGGATCAAGATGCATGGTTTTCACCTGTAAATTCTCATTCATTTAACATACTAGAAATGTATATTACCTATATACATACGAGTTTTTAAAAGGCAATAGCAATAATACTGGTTAAGAACCCAGTTTAGAACTAGGTTCTTTGGGTTTAAATGTTGACTGCCATTTACTGCCACTGTGTTTCTAGTTCCTTGTCTGAAAATGAGGATACCTAACACACAAAGCGGTTGCAAAGAATAAATGAGTTCATGCACATAAAGCACTTAGAACCACACCCAACTCATTGTGTGTATAAAGCTGCTATTCTCCTTTAAGACTCAAAGGTTATTCTGTTGTTTTTATCCTACATATGTAGTCCACTTTGCTTCCTGTCAAATGCTATTTCCCCCTTAAGAAACAAGTTCTATAGTATTGTTTACTTGTTTTAAATGATTAGACTACCTGAAAAGGGAAGGTGGTGGAGTGTAGCAACAACAGCAACAAAAAGTAACTTTGTCTCTACTGTAGTTACCAAAAGGATCACACTCTAACCATTTAGGCTATTCCATCAGAGGAAATTCTACCATACATCCTAGGGGGTTTTCCTTGATAGTACAAGTCCTGTTATACCAGTTTTACAGAGGAGAAACATTTGGAGAAAAGAAATGACTTGGTAAGACCACATTAACTAGTAAATGACATCAGAACTAAAGCACAGCTCCTGGAGTTCTAAAGCAAGGTTCTTACTATGCTAATATCTTGGTTCTTTGTTAGAACACATTAATGTGTTAAATCATGATTGTTCAAAATAACAAAAATGAACAGACACAAATATAACTGTCACCATGAAACAGCAATATAAAGAATTCTTCAGTTGTTAGATCAGGAATGCTGTTTGACCTGTGCCCGGATGGCTGAGTCACTTGAGAGAGGGCTTTTTGTCCAGACTCATCCTAGGCAAGGCAGAGAGTGGGTCACAGACCTTTTCCTATTCTCACACTTGTTTTTCATTGCATTTTAATAACTGATCAGGTTAACTTACAGGGATCAGTTCACCTTTCTCATCCTCAGCCGACTTTGGGTAGAAGGTTTATTTTGCTTCCTGTCCCTGCAGTGGTACCAGCTGGTCTCAGAAGAAATCTGGAAAAACTGATTATTAAGTAAAAAACTTGAGAAAGTCTTACAAATCTAATGAAATTACCCATGAATGCTGCTCCAGTGCCATGATCACAAGTGAGTAATCCTGACTTCAAGTGACTCTTAATTTTTTTGAAAGCCTACTTGTAATGTAAATTTTTCTTTATGTGATCCATTTTCATCTGGAAACTTAGGCTGTTCCCATAACCAGATACCTAAGCTAAAGAGTAGATGTGCATGACCAGCACTGTCCTGTTCTTAATATAGGGTATATTTGGTTTAAATACTTTTTATATGAGATAATGAATTATTTCTAGGATATGACAAACTTGATTCTAAAACTACCTGATCTAAAGAATGAGTATGGATGGCTCATATATATCATTCATATTGATCCTGTTTCATCTCTATACCCTTGGTCTGCTTATGACCAAATTTATAATCTCCTTTTAAGGATGTATTCAGAAGAGTGAAAAGCAGAGAAAGCATGGGTTTTGAAGTCTGACCTGACTTTACATTTGTCTTTGTTCCTTAATAATTGAGTGCCCTTAGAGAAGTCCCTGGCAGCCTCTCTCGGCTTGCTTTCCACATCTGTGAAGTGTGTATACGAAGAGTACCACCTTGCAGGAACTTCCTCCAACTAACATGGCATGAGCTTTGACCAATCATATCAAATGCTGGCCATAGTGCAGAACTGAGGATCAAGAGTAATTGTAGGACACCCTGAGGAAGGAATAAGAACACTTGGGGTGAGGAGTTCAGTAAGCAGCAGCCATTTATCAATATGGAGCTGTTTCTGTACTTTAACCCATCAATCTGTGCATAACTGCTTAGTATGAGCCCTGAGTGTCAGCAGTGACGAGACAGTCTCCATAAATGCTTCCCTTCACTTCAGTACATGTAGCTGTTTTGGAAGTCTGCACATCCAGTGACGTGCATATCCTGGGTGCATGACTATTGTGGGTTGGAGGCCTAATTGATTTGTTTTCAGAACTCTTGTTTTCTTCACTTTAGAAACACTATTTGGATCTCAAAGACTGTTTCTGTTTAAGCCACCCTGAATATTAGATAAAATCATTGGTGGTTGCTGGACTGATGTAAAAAAAATTTTTTTACTGTTACTTTTTGACAATTTAAACTTCAGTAGGAATATTTTAGAATTTCATCGCTTCTTTTCCCAGAGATACAGAATATATTCATATGCTGCTGCTGCTAAGTCACTTCAGTCGTGTCCAACTCTGTGCAACCCCATAGACGGCAGCCCACCAGGCTCCCTTGTCCCTAGGATTCTCCAGGCAAGAACACTGGAGTGGGTTGCCATTTCCTTCTCCAGTGCATAAAAGTGAAAGTGAAATTGCTCAGTATGTCTGACTCCTAGTGACCCCATGGACTGCAGCCTACCAGGCTCCTCCATCCATGGGATTTACTAGGCAAGAGTACTATTCATATGCAGTTATTAGTTTAAAAAAAAAACACAAAAAACCTTTATTCCTAATGGTAACCACAAAGCAAAAATCTACGATCGATATACAAAAGATAACAGAATCTAAGCATACCACTATATAAAAATCATGAGAAGAACTACCAAATAGAAAAAAAATAGCAATAATTACATACCTATCAATTACTTTTAATGAGAATGGACCAAGCTCACCAATCAAAAGCTTCAGAGTGGCTAAATATATGCTGCTTACAAGAGACTGCAGATGTGAGGACACATATCTCAAAATGAAGGGATGAAAACAGATACTCATGCAAATGGAAACAAAAAGAAGCTGGAGTAGCTTTACTTGTATCAGACAAGAGATTTTTAAGACAAAGGCTGTGGTAAGAGACAAACAAGGGTGTTACTATGTAATAATAAAAGGACCAACCCAATAAGATACAATGTTTGTAAATATTTATATACCCAACATAGAAACACCCAAGTATATAAAGCAAATATTAACAGACTTAAAGTGAGGAACAGTAATACAAATAACAGTAGGGAATTTTAATATCCGCCTTCATGAACAGGTAAATCATCTAGACAGAAAATAAGGAAACATCAGCCTTAAATAACATGTTAGACCGGATGAACTTAGACCTGAAAAACACTGGCCAGGGCAGCAGCTCCCCCATGCAGTCAAAGTCACAAAAACTTTTGACTCCTCCAAAACTACTAATAGCCTTGTATTGACAAAAAAAAAAAAACCTTCCTGATAATCGATCAAGACATTTTGTATGTTATATATATGGCATTCCTAAAATAAATCTGTAGAAATGTTGAGAAAATATATACATTTACTACTGTATTTGTCAACATCATAAGTTTACAAGACAAATCATCTGTCAGTATCTATATCAATATTGTCTTTTGTGTTTTGTATAACTAGATATTATATGTATCATCAACAGTAGACATCAAAAAAAGAAGAAAACATTTATTTACAGGTATAATTCATGTATCAGTAATGAAGCAGTAATGTTGCTTTATGGTAGTCTCCTATAATCCACAGAAAGACTTAACCAGCCTATACACTATAAATGAATCATTGTGAAAATTTTATGGCACAAACTAGTAGTCATATTCATAACATAGTATTGGAAACACTGTTACACGTTAAAAAAAATTTACCTACGATGATAGGCTATTATGCAGTTTCTCCAATTACAAGAGAGGTAGCCACTGCTGCTGCCGCTAAGTCGCTTCAGTCGTGTCCAACTCTGTACAGCCTCACAGATGGCAGCCCACCAGGGTCCTGTGTCCCTGGGATTCTCCAGACAAGAACCCTGGAGTGGGCTGGCATTTCCTCCAGTGCATCCATGCATGCTAAGGCACTTCAGCTCTGTCCAACTCTGTGCGAATCCCACCAGGCTCCTCTGCTGACGGGAGTCTCTAGGCAAGAATACTGGAGTGGGTTGCTATTTCCTGCTCTGCAAGAGAGGTAGACTATATAGTAATACAATTCTTTGAATGCAAAGTTATAAAGCAGTGAGAAAAGTAGCACATTGGTTTCATATTAAATATCACTCACCTTATGTCTATGTAAAGACAGGCTATCCACTTCAGTGCATCTTGCACACAATGTGCTACAGATACAATTTCATGTATCTGTTGAAAAAAAAGAAATCTAAGTGCCCACACACAAGTCAAACCCATGTTATTCAAGGGTCAATTGTATACAGAACATTCCATCCAAAACCAACAAACTACACATTCAAGTTGTACATCCAACATTCCTCAGGATAGATCACGTTAGGCCACAAAACAAGAACTGGACATGGAACAACAGGTTCCAAATAGGGAAAGGAGTACGTCAAGGCTGTATATGGTCACCCTGCTTATTTAACTTCTATGCAGAGTACATCATGAGAAACACTGGACTGGAAGAAACACAAGCTGGAATCAAGACTGCTGGGAGAAATATCAACAACTTCAGATATGCAGATGA
>SJYQ01004278.1:421992-446326 GCA_006410935.1 Redunca redunca
GGCGCTCAGCCTTCTTCACAGTCCAACTCTCACATCTATACATGACTACTGGAAAAACCATAGCCTTGACTAGACGGACCTTAGTCAGCAAGGTAATGTCTCTGCTTTTGAATATACTGTCTAGGTTGGTCATAACTTTTCTTCCAAGGAGTAAGCGTCTTTTAATTTCATGGCTGCAGTCACCATCTGCAGTGATTTTGGAGCCCCCAAAAATAAAGTCTGACACTGTTTCTACCGTTTCCCCATCTATTTCCCATGAAGTGATGGGACCGGATGCCATGATCTTCATTTTCTGAATGTTGAGCTTTAAGCCAACTTTTTCATTCTCCTCTTTCACTTTCATCAAGAGGCTTTTTAGCTCTTCACTTTCTGCCATAAGGGTGGTGTCATCTGCATATCTGACGTTATTGATATTTCTCCTGGCAATCTTGATTCCAGCTTGTGTTTCTTCCAGTCCAGGATTTCTCATGATGTACTCTGCATATAAGTTAAATAAGCAGGGTGACAATATACAGCCTTGACTACTCCTTTTCCTATTTGGAACCAGTCTGTTGTTCCATGTCCAGTTCTAACTGTTGCTTCCTGACCTCCAGACAGATTTCTCAAGAGGCAGGTCAGGTGGTCTGGTATTCCCATCTCTTTCAGAATTTTCCAGTTTCTTGTGATCCACACAGTCAAGGCTTTGACTAGGCTTTGGCATAGTCAATAAAGCAGAAATAGATGTTTTTCTGGAGCTCTCTTGCTTTTTCCATATCCAGCGGATGTTGGTAATTTGATCTCTGGTTCCTCTGCCTTTTCTAAAACCAGCTTGAACATCAGAAGTTCACGGTTCACATATTGCTGAAGCCTGGCTTGTAGAATTTTAAGCATTACTTTACTAGCATGTGAGATGAGTGCAATTGTGTGGTAGTTTGAGTATTTTTTGGCATTGCCCTTCTTTGGGACTTCCTTGATGGCTCAGAGGTTAAAGCTTCTGCCTGCAATGCAGGAGACCTGAGTTTGATCCCTGGGTTGGGAAGATCCCCTGAATAAGGGAATGGCAACCCACTTCAGTATTCTTGCCTGGAGAATCCCATGGACAAATGAGCCTGATGGGCTACAGTCCATGGGGTCTCAAAGAGTCGGACATGACTGAGTGACTTCACTTTCACTTTTCTTTGGGATTGGAATTAAAACTGACCTTTTCCAGTCCTGTGGCCACTGCTGAGTTTTCCAAATTTGCTGGCATATTGAGTGCAGCATTTTCACAGCATCATCTTTCAGGATTTGAAACAGCTCAACTGGAATGCCATCACCTCCACTAGCTTTGTTCATAGTGATGCTTCCTAAGGCCCACTTGACTTCACATTCCAGGATGTCTGGCTCTAGATGAGTGATCACACCATCGTGATTATACAGGTCGTGAAGATCGTTTTTGTACAGTTCTGTGTATTCTTGCCACCTCTTCTTAATATCTTCTGCTTCTGTTAGGTCCATACCATTTCTTACCATTTCTGTCCTTTATTGTGCCCATCTTTTGCATGAAATCTTCCCTTTGGTATCTTTAATTTTCTTGAAGAGATCTCTAGTCTTTCCCATTCTGTTCTTTTCCTCTATTTCTTTGCATTGATGAAGAAGGCTTTATCTTTTGTTGCTATTCTTTGGAATTCTCCATTCAGATGCTTATATCTTTCCTTTTCTCCTTTGCTTTTGCTTTCTCTTTTCACAGCTATTTGTAAGGCCTCCCCAGACAGCCATTTTGCTCTTTTGCATTTCTTTTCCATGGGGTGGTCTTGCTCTGTCTCCTGTACAATGTCACGAACCTCATTCCATAGTTCATCAGGCACTCTATCTATCAGATCTAGTCCCTTAAATCTATTTCTCACTTCCACTGTATAGTCATAAGAGATTTGATTTAGGTCATACCTGAATGGTCCAGCGGTTTTCCCTACTTTCTTCAATTTCAGTCTGAATTTGGTAATAAGGAGTTCATGATCTGAGCCACAGTCAGCTCCTGGTCTTGTTTTTGTTGACTGTAATCAACTAACTGCTGAACAATCATCAATGAAAATAGACTTGAATCTACAAAATAAGTAAATAAATAAATAAAGTTATTCTACAACTCAAAGACAGAAGAAGCCACAACAAGATGGTAGGAGGGGCACTGTTCTGATATAACCAAATAATGTATCTGCCAGGTGGGCAACCCACAAACTGGAAAATTATATTGCAGAGGATCTCCTACAAGAATGAGAGTTCTGACTCTCATATCAGGCTTCCCAGCCTGGTGGTCTGGCATCAGAAAGGAGGAGAAGCCCCCAAAGCATTTCGCTCTGAAGGCCAGTTGGCTTGAGTACAGGAGCACCACAAGACCAGAGGCAACAGAGACCCCACTCTTGGAGGTGCACGCAAGTTTTCATGTGCACTGGGTCTCAGGGCACAGTAGCCATATGATAGGAGATGGAGCCAGACATACCTGCGGGTATGGGAGGGTCTTTTGGGGAGTTGAGGGTTAGCTGTGGATCTCTGTGGAGGCAAAGACTGGTGGTTGCCTCAGGGAAAATCCATCATCATAAGTTCTCAGAACCAAGACCTAGCCCCACCCAACAGTCTGCAGGCACCAGTGGTGGACACACCTCAGGACAAACAAGCAACAGAATAGGAACACAGGCTGAAACATAGAACACAGGCTGTTTCAGCTGAGCACAGGCTGAAACACAGTATAAACAACACAGAATAGGAACACCCACCACCAGACAGGCTTCCTGAAGTTCAGTCCAGTTCAGTCGCTCAGTCGTGTCCGATTCTTTATGACCCCATGAATTGAGCACACCAGGCCTGCCTGTCCATCACCAACTCAAGGAGTTCACTCGAACTCATGTCCATCGAGTCGGTGATGCCATCCGGCCATCTAATCCTCTGCCGTCCCTTTCTCCTCCTGCCCCCAATCCCTCCCAGCATCAGGGTCTTTTCCAGTGAGTCAACTCCTCGCATGAGGTGGCCAAAGTATTGGAGTTTCAGCTTCAGCATCAGTGCTTCCAATGAACACCCAGGACTGGTCTCCTTTAGGATGGACTGGTTGGATCTCCTTGCAGTCCAAGGGACTCTCAAGAGTCTTCTTCAACACCACAGTTCAAAAGCATCAATTCTTTGGTGCTCAGCTTTCTTCACAGTCCAACTCTCACATCCATACATGACCACTGGAAAAACCATAGCCTTGACTAGACGGACCTTAGTCGGCAAAGTAATGTCTCTGCTTTTGAATATGCTATCTAGGTTGGCCATAAGTTTCCTTCCAAGGAGTAAGTGTCTTTTAATTTCATGGCTGCAGTCACCATCTGCAGTGATTTTGGAGCCCCCCAAAATTAAGTCTGACACTATTGCCCCTGTTTCCCCATCTATATCCCATGAAGTGATGGGACCAGAGGCCATGATCTTCGTTTTCTGAATGTTGAGCTTTAAGCCAACTTTTCCACTCTCCTCTGTCACTTTTATTAAGAGGCTTTTTAGTTCCTCTTCACTTTCTGCCATAAGGGTGGTGTCAACTGCATATCTGAGGTTATTGATATTTCTCCCGGCAATCTTGATTCCAGCTTGTGCTTCTTCCATCCCAGAGTTTCTCATGATGTACTCTGAATAGAAGTTAAATAAGCAGGGTGACAATATACAGCCTTGACGTACTCCTTTTCCTATTTGGAACCAGTCTGTTGTTCCATGTCCAGTTCTGCTGCTTCCTGACCTTTTCTCCTGCTTCAAGAGGCAGATCAGGTGGTCTGGTATTCCCATCTCTTTCAGAATTTTCCACAGTTTATTGTGATTCACACAAAGGCTTTGGCATAGTCAATAAAGCTGAAATAGATGTTTTTCTGGAAATCTCTTCCTTTTTCGATGATCCAGCGGATGTTGGTAATTTGATCTCTGGTTCCTCTGCCTTTTCTAAAACCATCTTGAACATCAGGAAGTTCACGGTTCACATATTACTGAAGCCTAGCTTGTAGAATTTTGAGCATTACTTTACTAGCATGTGAGATGAGTGCAATTGTGCGGTAGTTTGAGCATTCTTTGGGACTGGAATGAAAACTGACCTTTTCCAGTCCTGTGGCCACTGCTGAGTTTTCCAAATTTGCTGGCATATTGAGTGCAGCACTTTCACAGCATCATCTTTCAGGATTCGAAACAGATCCACTGGAATTCCATCACCTCCACTAGCTCTGTTCGTAGTGATGCTTTCTAAGGCCCACTTGACTTCACACTCCAGGATGTCTGGCTCTAGGTGAGTGATCACACCATCGTGACTATCTTGGTTGTGAAGATCGCTTTTTGTACAGTTCTGTGTATTCTTGCCACCTCTTCTTAATATCTTCTGCTTCTGTTAAGTCCATACCATTTCTTACCATTTCTGTCCTTTATTGTGCCCATCTTTTGCATGAAATCTTCCCTTTGGTATCTTTAATTTTCTTGAAGAGATCTCTAGTCTTTCCCATTCTGTTGTTTTCCTCTATTTCTTTGCATTGATTGCTGAGGAATGCTTTATTATCTCTTCTTGCTATTCTTTGGAACTCTACATTCAGATGCTTATATCTTTCCTTTTCTCCTTTTCCTTTAGCTTCTCGTCTCTTCTCAGGCTTTACAATAGTAAGGCCTCCCCAGACAGCCATTTTGCTTTTTTGCATTTCTTTTCCATGGGGATGGTCTTGATCCCTGTCTCCTGTACAATGTCATGAACCTCCATCCATAGTTTATCAGGTACTCTATCAGATCTAGTCGCTTAAATCTATTTCTCACTTCCACTGTATAATCATAAGGGATTTGATTTAGGTCATACCTGAATGGTCTAGTGGTTTTCCCTACTTTCTTCAATTTAAGTCTGAATTTGGCAATAAGGAGTTCATGATCTGAGCCACAGTCAGCTCCCAGTCTTGTTTTTGCTCACTGTATAGAGCTTCTCCATCTTTGGCTGCAAAGAATATAATCTGTCTGATTTCAGTGTTGACCATCTGGTGATGCCCATGTGTAGAGTCTTCTCTTGTGTTGTTGGAAGAGGGTGTTTGCATTTTCTTAGCAATACTCTATTAGCGTTTGCCCTACTTCATTCCATATTCCAAGGCCAAATTTGCCTGTTACTCCAAGTGTTACTTGACTTCCTACTTTTGCATTCCAGTCCCCTATAATGAAAAGGGTATCTTTTTTCAGTGTTATTTCTAAAAGGTCTTGTAAGTCTTCATAGAACTATTCAACTTCAGCTTCTTCAGCGTTACTGGTTGGGGCATAGACTTGGATTACCATGATATTGAATGGTTTGCCTTGGAAACGAACAGAGATCATTCTGTCATTTTTGAGATTGCATCCAAGTACTGCATTTTGGACTTTTGTTGACCGTGATGGCCACTCCATTTCTTCTGAGGGATTCCTGCCCGCAGTAGTAGATATAATGGTCATCTGAGTTAAATTCACCCATTCCAGGCCATTTTAGTTTGCTGATTCCTATAATGTCGATGTTCACTCTTGCTATCTCCTGTTTTACCACTTGCAATTTGCCTTGATTTGTGGACCTAACATTCCAGGTTCCTATGCAATATTGCTCTTTACAGCATTGGACCTTGCTTCTATCACCAGTCCCATCCACAACTGTGTGTTGTTTTTGCTTTGGCTCCATCTCTTCATTCTTTCTGGAGTTATTTCTCCACTGATCTCCAGTAGTATATTGGGCACCTACTGACCTGGGGAGTTCCTCTTTCAGTATCCTATCATTTTGCCTTTTCATACTGTTCATGGGGCTCTCAAGGCAAGAATACTGAAGTGGTTTGGCATTCCCTTGTCCAGTGGACACATTCTGTCAGACCTCTCCACCATGACCCATCCGTCTTGGGTGGCCCCACACAGCATGGCTTAGTTTCACTGAGTTAGACAAGGCTGTGGTCTGTTTGATCAGATTGGCTAGTTTTCTGTGATTATGGTTTCAGTGTTTCTGCCCTCTGATGCCCTCTTGTGACACCTACCATCTCACTTTGGTTTCTCTTACCTTGGACGTGGTGTATCTCTTCACAGCCTGAAGTTGCCCTGAACCAAAAACCACCTATAAAGACACCCTTTGACATGACCCTGCCTACCAGAGGGTTAAGATCCAGCTTCACCCACCAGTGGGCAGGCATCAGTCCCTCCCACCTGGAAGTCTGCACAAGACCAATCTCACACTATGGAAGAGACACCAGAACCAAGAAGAATTACAATCCTGCAGCCTGAGGAATGAAGATGACAAATACAGATAATTAGACAAAAATGAGACAGCAGAGAAATACGTGTCAGATGAAGAAACAAGATAAAATTCCAGAACAACTAAATGAAGTGGAGACAGGCAATCTATCTGAAAAAGAATTCAGAGTAATGACAGTAAAGGTAATCTAAGATTTTGGAAAAAGAATGGTGGCACAGACTGAGGATACAAGAAATGTTTAATGAAGAGCTAGAACCTTAAAAAACAGAACTAAACCATACAATAACTGACCTGAAAAATACACTAGAATGAATTGATAGCACAATAATTGAGATAGATGAATAAGTGAGCTGAAAGATAAACTGATGGAAATCACTGCTGGGGAACAGAATAAAGAAAAAAGAATGAAAAGAAGTGAGGACAGCCTAAGAGACCTCTGGAACATTAAATGCACCGACATTCACATTATAGGGGTCCCAGAAGGAAGAGAGAGAGAGAAAGGGCCTGAGAAATTATTTGAAGAGGTAATAGCCCAAAACATCCCTAACATGAGAAAGGGGACATTCGGGTCCAGAAAGTGCGGAGTCCCATGCAGGATAAGCCCAAGGAAGAACACACTAAGACAAATAATCAAATTAACAAAAACTAAAGACAAAGATAAAATATTGGAGGCAACAAAGGAAAAGAAACAAACAACAAAGGAATTCCTGTAAGTTTATCAGCTCATTTTTTCAGCAGAAATGCTGCAGGCCAGAAGACAGTGGCATAATAAAGGTAAAGTGATGAAAGAAAGAAATCAGCCAAGAACGTGCTACCCAGCAAGGCTTCATTCAGATGCAACACAGAGATGAAAAGTCATACACAAAAGTAAACGTTAAACAGAATGTAGCACCACCAAACCAGCTTTACAGCAAATGCTAAAGGAACTTCTCTGATGGAAAAGGACACAACTAGAGACAAAGAAAATTACTAATGGGAAAGCTCACCAGTAAAGATAACACACACAGTAAAGCTAGGAAATCATCCACATATACAAATGCTGTATCAAAACCAGCAACTGTGAGAGGAGGAGAATACAAATGCTGGATATTGGATATGCATTTGAAATAAGAGACCAACAACTTAAAACAAACTTGTATATTCACAGACTGCTATATTAAAATGTCATGTAAACCAAAAATCTGTGATAGATACATACACAAAAAAGAAAAGGCAATCCAAACACAACACTAAACATAGTCATGATATCACAAGAGAAGAGAACAAGAGAGGAAGGGAAGGGAAAAGACCTACAAAAACAAATCCAAACAATTAAGAAAACAATAAGGACACACCACCCTTATGGCAGAAAGTGAAGAGGAACTAAAAAGCCTCTTGATGAAAGTAAAAGAGGAGAGTGAAAAGGTTGGCTTAAAGCTCAACATTCAGTAAACAAAGATCATGGCATCTGGTCCCATCACTTCATGGCAAATAGATGGGGCAACAGTGGAAACAGTGTCAGACTTTATTTTGGGGGCTCTAAAATCACTGCAGATGGTGATTGCAGCCATGAAATTAAAAGACACTTACTCCTTGGAAGAAAAGTTATGACCATCCTAGACAACATATTGAAAAGCAGAGACATTACTTTGCCAACAAAGGTCCGTCTAGTCAAGGCTATGGTTTTTCCAGTGGTCATGTATGGATGTGAGAGTTGGACTATGAAGAAAGCTGAGTGCTGAAGGATTGATGCTTTTGAACTGTGGTGTTGGAGAAGACTCTTGAGAGTCCCTTGGACTGCAAGGAGATCCAACCAGCCATTCTAAAGGAGATCAGCCCTGGGATTTCTTTGGAAGGAATGATGCTAAAGCTGAAACTCCAGTACTTTGGCCACCTCATGTGAAGAGTTGACTCACTGGAAAAGACTGATGCTGGGAGGGATTAGGGGCAGGAGATAAAGGGGACGACAGAGCATGAGATGGCTGGATGGCATCACCGACTCAATGGACGTGAGTTTGAGTGAATTCCAGGAGTTGGTGATGGACAGGGAGGCCTGGCGTGCTGTGATTCATGGGGTTGCAGAGAGTCAGACACGACTGAGCGACTGAACTGAAGGACATATATGTTGATAATTACCTTGAATGTAAATGGAGTAAATCTTCCAACCAAAAGACCCAGACTGACTGAATGGATACAAAAACAAGACCCGCATATATGTTGTCTATAAGAGGCTCACTTTAGATCTAGAGACACATATAGACTGAAAGTGAAGGGATGGAAAAAGATATTCCATGCAAACGGAAATCAAAGGAAAGCTGGAGTAAGAATATTCATATCAGACAAAACAGAGTTTAAAATAAGACTGTTAAGAGAGATAAAGGACAATACATAATGACCAAGGGCTCAGTCTAAGAAGATACAACAATTGTTATTGAATTTGCACCCGACATAGGAGCATTTCAGTATAGAAGCGTTGACAGCCACAGAAGGAGAAATCAACAGCAACATCACAATAACGGCGGACTGTAACACCCACCACCACCAGTGGACAGACCATCCAGACAGAAACCAGCAAGGGAGTACAGGCCTTAAACGACACAAAAAACATCAGGGACTGAACTGATATTTACAAAACATTCCATCTGAAAGTGGCCGAGTATGCATTCTTCTCGAGTGCACATGGAACATTCTCCAGGGCAGATCACAGGCTGGGCCACAAGGTAAACCTGGGTAAATTTAAGACAACTGACACCATAATAACCAACTTCTCCACCCACAATGCTATGAGATTAGACACCAACTACAAGAAAAAAAAGAAAAACATGTGAAGGCCAAACAATACGGTATTGAACAATCAATAGATCCCTGAAGAAATCAAAGAGGGAATTAAAAAATGCCTCGAGACAAATGAAAATCTAACAACCTAAAATCTACGGGATACAGCAGAAGCAGTTCTAAGATGGGAGTTTATAGAGTGCCATAAACTCCTGTTGCTATAAGCTCATGCTCAGGTTGAATTCTGCTGAAATGGGATAATTCATTCACAAGACATTGAGGCTTTCTCTTTGGGGTGTGCCATGTTAGAAGGAAATGGCTGCTGCCCGAACTCGTCTCCCAGCCAGTGGTCACGGGTGACTGCAACAATGCCAAGAGGCAGGACAGAGGAGGAAGGGGTGGCAGGAGGGGGGAGGCAGAGTGGCCTCGGAGGAGGCAGCACGGCCAGGCTGCTGCCCGAAACCTTACTTCAGGAAACAAGGAAAACGTCAAGCAACCAACCTAACCGTACACCTAAAGCAACCTAGAGAAAGAACAAACAAAACCTGAAGTTAGTGGGAGGAAAGACATCGTGATGATCAGAGCAGAAATGAATCAAACTGAGATGAAGAAAACAACAGAAAAGATCAATGAAACTAAACGCTGGCTCCTAGAAAAAATAAAATCGATCAACCTTTAGCCAGAGTCAAGAAAAAAAAAAAAAAGGGAGAGGGCTCAAATCGGTAGTATTAGGAATGAAAAAGGGGAAGTTAAACTGACACAACAGAAATACAAAGGATCATAAGAGACTACTACAAGCAACTATATGCCAATAAAATGAACACCCTAGAAGGAATGGACAAATTCTTAGAATGATACAATCTTCTAAGACTGACCAGGAAGAAATAGAAAATAGGAACAGACCAATCATAAATACAGAAATTGAAACTGATTTTAAGACTTTCATGGCTTCGGTGTTGTGCCAGCAGTGGCCACATCTGGCTTGACTGCACCTTCCTCTGATCCCAGGCCCGGTGGCGCTGGTCTCCTCTGAGGACACTCTGCTTCCCATCCACCATCCCTTCCTTCTCCCTCTTTCCCCTCCTCACCATCACTCTGCCACCCGGGACCACCAGCCAGGGGACAAGCTCGGGACAACAGTCAGTTCCACTGGCAAGAGACAGTGCCAGTAACCTGGCACCCCCCAAAGAGAAAGCACCAATGTGTCTTGTGAATGAGTTAGCCGGTTTGACCAAGATTCAGCCTGAGTATAAGAGAAAGATCCAGTTCACTGTAAGAAAGCATAACCCGTACTGTTGAGCTAAATGTGCCATGCATGAAACTTGGGGGGAAAGCCAATGGAGAAGCCTGTCAACCCTTACTCTTGGATGCAGTCCACCTGTAGTTACAACATGAGAGGAAGTGCTTATCCCCTCAGGTGCTTTTACCCATTTCCAGTACTATATCAAACTGGAACTTTCTGTGGGAGGACAACAATTTAATGGGAAAGATGAGACAGGCTACAAAACATGATACTGTTGCAAAAGTTTTCAGGATCCTGCAGAATGAACCCCACCCCGACACCCCAAGAGGCTGGAGGTGAATGGAAGAGAATCAGAGGAAGAAAATCTCAATAAACCTGAAATAAATGTTTGAGATTGCACTTAAACAGAACTTGCCTGTGGATTTTGAATCTTTCCCTCTAAAGCAGGTTGCCCGGAAGAGTGGCCCACCCCACATGAGGAGTTCTGTGACCAGGGTGTCAGCTGGGGTGTTGGTGGGGGAAAGCGAAGGGAAGAGCAAGAGGATTTCAGAGGAATACCCTACTAGAGCTGTTCTTGAGGAGCTGAGGAAATTACAGCCACTGCCTACAGTCGAGCAAGCGAAGCCCGGAACCAAAAAGAAAACAAAACCCACAGTCAGGCTACAAAGCATCCAGAGGACGGCCAGGGGATGAACCTGATTAGCAGACTGGCCCAGACCCAGCAGGCAAAAAACGAGGAGGAGCCAGGGTACCTGCTCCTCATTGAGGAGGCCTCCCACGCCGCAGGGAGTGTGATGCAGGTGAAGGTGGGAACACGCACCACAGAAGGATCAGGAACCAGTAAGAAGGTGGCCAAACGCAGTGCAGACAAGAACATGCTGGATATCCCAGGTTTCAAAGTCCCGCAGGCTCAGCCCACCACACCAACCCTCAAATCAGAGGAGGACACCAACAAACCAGGGAATGGAAGAACAGTGGCCTTTTTTGAACCTGCTTCAGGGGAAGAAAATGGGACTCGCAATAAAGGAGTTTAGGATGCTTTATATCAGCTGCCTGCTGGAATTCTTCCCATGGTGCTCCAGGTTGCCCAGGCTGTAGGAGTCAGTCAAGGACATCACACCAGAGGTTTCACCAGGGTAGCTCCGAGTCCGGCCCAGGCCCACGGGAGCTCTCACGATAGTCTGTGAATTGTTGTATGGGAGCACCTAGCTGACAGCCGAGACCATTTTAAAGAATAACATCTCTTCAGGCCATGGCCCTCTCATGATACCCTCTGAGCAGCTGGACTATCCTTCAAGAGCTCGGGGATTCCAGGTCGAATATAAAGACTTCCCCCAAAATAAGAACGAATTTGTATCTCTTATCAATTGTTCCTCTCAGCCACTTCTGATCAGCCACGGTATTGGAAAGAATGTGGAGTTCTGCCACGATATGGCTGCACTGAACATCTTAAAGTTGCTGTCTGAGGTGGACCAACAAAATACGGAGGTCCCAAGAACAGGATATGGGCCAGTGTCTGTGTGTGGGAAGTGCTGAACCTTATTTGGCCATGGACCATTGAAAACTCTCCAAATATATACTGAAAATATTGAAATTGCCATGAAAATTTGCTTTCTAGAGAAAGCAACGGTGAAGAAGGCGGGACCCAGAGGAGTCGGCATAGCTGCTCACATGTGCTATGGTTTCTGTCCATGCTGCAGCAGCTGCCGGGGGCCAGGTGGGTTTGCCAAGCACCCCTGGATCCACTGGGAAACCAGAAGGTCCATGCCCCCGTTCACCCTAGTGCTTGGTTTTGGTGGGGTTTTTCTTTGTTTTGGGTGTTTTTACTATTTTTTCCCTTGCTGTGTGAAAGAAGAAACAGAAAGGAAGGCCTCCTTCTAAAACTGGCTCACACCAACACTTCGGACCAATCCTGGACACTCAGGTTGGAGAAAGGCCTTAGTCTGACCCCAGAGCTGAAAGCACCAGAGAAAATCAAATGCTTCCTCCTCGGCCAGAGGACCTTCTTGGCGTGCTCTGGTGCACACCTCCCACAGTGCCCACACCGTCACCACTGCTCTCTTCTAAAAGAGATACATATTCTTAGTTTCATTATCTTTTGATTGAAATGACACTCTATACATTTGAGTTTCTCAATTGTATCTAGTTACATAGCACAGTTTAGAAATTTGTCTGAGACTGACTTAATCAGTAATCTAATTAGCAAAGATCATACCCATGTGTATATAGTTACATGTTTTTATTTCCCTGGACTAACTCAGGACCATTTCAGTGATGCAAACTCTGTGCTTTCTGGTTTAGCTGAAGCAGTCCAACTTTGATATTGTCTCCCACGGTTTTACAAATTGGGCAGTTTTGGAATTTTAAACTTAAATGATCATTTGGTTTGTTTTCTATTTTTATTTTTGTTAATGCAACAGGAATTAAATGAACTTTGATCTTTAAAGATTATTAAACAAATTGTGTGTATATACATATGACTCTAGACATAGCTCTCACTACACTACAGGATACAGTCTCCATGTAGCACATGTATAACTGCAGACTGACTTTCCTTGAGTGCTTTATACTGTTGATTATCTCCATGTAGGACTTTAAAAAATGACCCATGTTTATCTCTGCAACTGTGTTGCTTTTGATGTTGTGTTGCTATGCCCAGAAATGTGCGTGGCAAGGTCCTGGTACAGTCCAGATGGAAAGCCCAGCAGCCTTGCCAGTTCGATTCATTATTCACAGTGGAATTTTTTTCTCCCCATGGAATGTAAGTAAACTTGGTGTCTGTCATCAATAATTGGTAACACTAAACTTTGTTAACTTTTTCTCAAATGCTACTACTGCTAGGTCGGTCCCTCCCAACTTGCCCACTATACTTTAAGAGAAAACTTTGTAATGCTTGTGACTCCATTTGGGCAAGACTCTGAAGATATAAAATAACTTTATATCAAACCATTGATCAATAAACAACTACTAATGAAAAAAAAAACTTTCACAAACAAAAATCCAGGATCAGATGGCTTCACACATGAATTCTATCAAACATTTTGTGAAGAGTTAACACCTATCCTTATGAAACTTCCAAGAGATTTCAGAAGGAACACTCCCAAACTCATTCTATGAGGCCACCATCACTCTGACATAAAAACCAAAGATACCACACAGAAAAATTACAGGCCAATGTCACTGATGAACATTGACACAAAAATCCTCAACAAAATACTAGCTAACTGAATATACAATACATTAAAAGGATCATACAACATTATTAGGAGATGCAAGGATTTTTCAGTATCTGCCAGTCAGTCAGTGTGATATACCACATGAACAAAGTAAAGAGGAGAGTCCCCGGTGTCGTAGTGGTCAGGACTCTGAGCTTTCACTGCCATGGCCTGGATTCAGCCCCTGGCTGGGGAACTGAAACCCTGCAAGTTGTATAGTTGCACAGCCCCCCAAAAAACAAAATTAAGATTTGTTTTATTATTCAACTGAATAAAAACCACATGATCATCTCAATAGATACACAAAATGCTTTAGACAAGATTTAACACCCATTTATGACTAAAAAAAAACCAACAAAACCCTTCATGGATTACTGCCTTGTCATGGCAAAGTGATGTGCATAACTCGATGAAGCTATGAGCCATACCACGTAGGGCCACCCAAAATGGACAGGTCATCCTGGAGAGTCCTCACGAAACGTAATCCAGTGGAGGAGGGAATGGCAAACCACCCCAGTATACTTGCCGAGGATCTCATGAACTGTATAAAAAGACAAAACAGGTGACAGCCAAAGAAGAGTCCCCCGGGTCGGAAGGTATCCAATATTCCACTCAGGAAGAGTGGAGGGCAACTACTAATAGCCCCAGGAAGAATGAAGTGGCTGGGCCAAACTGAAAACAGCTCTCAGTTGTGGGTGTGTCTGGTGATGAACATGATTTCCAATGCTGCAAAGAACGGTGCTGCACAGAAACCTGGAGCATGAGGTCCCTGGACCAAGGTAAATCAGAGGTGGTCAAGCAGCAGATGTTAAGAGTAAGTGTCGGCATCTCAGGAATCTGAACTAAATGGACTGGAATGGGCAAATTAATTCAGATGACCATTATATATACTACCATGGGCAAAGAATCCCATAGAATAAATGGAGTAGCCCTCATAATCAGCAAGAGTCTGGAGTGCAGTACTTGGGTACAACCTCAAAAATGACAGAATGATCTCAGTTCTTTTGAGAATGACTCAATGCAAGTCATTCAACATCACAGTAATTCAGGGCTATGCTCTTACCACCAATGCTGAAGAAGCTGACGTTGATCAGAAGACCTAGGAGACCTCCTAGAACACCCCCCCCCCCCACCAAAAATTATGTTCTATTCATCACTGGGGATTGGAATACAAAGGTAGGAAGTAAAGAGATTCCTGGAGCAACAGGCATGTTTGGCCTTGGAGTACAAAATGAAGCAAAGCAAAGGCTAACTGAATTTTGCCAAGAGAATGCTCTGGTCATAGCAAACATCCTTTTTCAACAACACAAGAGATGACTTCACACATGGACATCCCCAAATCACCAATACTGAAATCAAATTAAAGAAGCTGTATACAGTGAGCAAAAACAAGACTGGAGCTGACTGTGGCTCAGATCATCAGCTTCTCATAGCAAAATTCAGGCTTCAACTAAAGAAAACGGGGAAAACCACTAGCCCAGCCAGGTAGAACTTAAATCAAATCCCCTATTTCATGCAAAGATGGACACAATAAAGGAAAGAAATGTAACAGAAGAAGAAGAGATTAAGAAGAGGTGGCTAGAACACACAGAACTACACAGAAAAGATCTTCATGACCCAGATAATCACAAAGGTGTGATCACTCACATAGAGCTAGACATCCTGGGATCCAACATCAAGTGGGCCTTAGGAAGCATCACTATGAACAAAGTTAGTGGAGGTGATGGAATTCCAGTTGAGTTATTTCAAATCCTAAAAGACGATGCTGTGAAAGTGCTGCACTCAGTATGCCAGCAAATTTGGAAAACTCAGCAGTGGCCACAGGACTTGAAAAGGCCAGTTTGCATTCCAATCCCAAAGAAAGGCAATGTCAAGGAATGCTCAAACTACCACACAATTGCACTCATCTCACACGCTAGCAAATTAACACAAAATTCCCCAAGCCAGGCTTCAACAGTATGTGAACCGTGAACTTCCAGATGTTCAGCTGGATTTAGAAAAGGCAGAGGAACCAAAAATCAAATTTCCAACATCTGCTGGATCATAGAAAAAGCAAGAGAGTTCCAGAAAAATATCTACTTCTGCTTTATTGACTATGCCAAAGCCTTTGACTGTGTGGATCACAACAAACTGGAAAATTCTGAAAGAGATGGGAATATCAGCTCATCTTACCTGCTTCCTGAGAAATCTGTGTGCAGGTCAAGAAGTAACAGAACTGGACATGGAAAAACAGACTGGTTCCAAACTGGGAAAGGAGTACGTCAAGGCTGTATATTGTGACCCTGTTTATTTAACTTCTGTGCAGAATACATCATGCAAAATGCCAGGCTGGACAAAGCACAAGCTGGAATCAAGATTGTCAGGAGAAATAGCAATAACCTCAGATATGCAGATGACATTACATTTACGGCAGAAAGTGAAGAACTAAAGAGCCTCCTGATGAAAGTAAAAGAGGAGAGTGAAAAAGATGGCTTAAAGCTCAACATTCAGAAAACGAAGATCATGGCATCTGGTCCTCACTCATGGCAAATAGATGGGGAAACAGTGGAAACAGTGTCAGACTTTATTTTTTTGGGCTCCAAAATCACTGCAGATATGACAGTGGCCATGAAATTAAAATATGCTTCCTCCTTGGAAGGAAAGTTATGACCAACCTAGATAGCATATTCAAAAGCAGAGACATTACTTTGTCAACAAAGGTCCATCTAGTCAAAGCTANTTTTTCCATTAGTCGTGTATGGATGTTAGAGTTGGACTATAAAGAAAGCTGAGCGCTGAAGAATTGATGCTTTTGAATTGTGGTATTGGAGAAGACTCTTGAGAGTCCCTTGGACTGCAAAGAGATCCAACCAGTCAATCCTAAAGGAAATCATTCCGGAATGTTCTTTGGAAGGACTGATGTTGAAGCTGAAACTCCAATACTTTGGCCACCTGACATGAAGAGCTGACTCATTTGAAAAGACCCTGAAGCTGGGAAAGACTGAACGCGGGAGTAGAAGGGGACGACAGAGGATGAGATGGTTGGAGGGCATCACTGACTCAATGGACATGTGTCTGAGTAAACTCCAGGAGTTGGTGATGGACAGGGAGGCCTGGCGGGTTACAGCNGGAAGGCTTTCTTCAATGAACAATGCATAAAATAGAGGAATACAGCAGAAGGGGAAAGACTAAAGATCTCTTCAAGAAAACTGGAAATATCAAGGGAACACTTCACCCAAAGATGAGCACAATAAAAGACAGAAATTATGGTAGAGACCTAGTGGAAGCAGAAGAGATTCAGAAGAGATGGAAAGAATACACAAAACTGTACAAAAAAGATCTTAATTAACCAGATAAGTATGACGGTGTGGTCAGTCACCCACAGCCAGACATTCTGGAGTGTGAAGTGGGCTGTAGGAAGCACCACTGTGGACAAAGCTGGTGGATGCAATGGAATTCCAGTAGAGCTGTTTAAAACCCTAAAAGATGATGTTATCAGAGTGTTGCATTCAACATGTCAGCAAATATGGAAGACTCAGCAGTAGCCACAGGACTGGAAAAGGTCAATCCTCATCCCAATTCCCAAGGAGGACAGTACTAAAGAATGTTTAAACCATCTGACAATTGCAGGCATCTCCTATGCTAGTAAGGTCAGGCTTAAAATCATGCATGCTAGGCTTCAGCATTATGTGAACCAAGAATTTCCAGACATCCAAGCTGGGTTTAGAAAAGAAAGAGGAGCCAGAGATCAAATCGCCAATATTCGCTGGATCATAGAGAAAGCATGGGAAATCCAGAAAAACATCTGCTTCTGTTTCATCAACTACACTAAAGCCTTTGACTTTATGGATCATAACAAACTGTGGAAAGCTCTTAAAAGAGATGGAAATACCAGACCATCTTACTGTCTCCTGAGAAAGCTGTATGCAGGTCAAGAAGCAACAGTTAGAACCTTGCAGGAACAACTCATTGGTACAGAATTGAGAAAGGAGAATGACAGGGCTGTCTGTTGTCTCTCTGTTTATTTAACCTATATGCTAAGCACATCATGAGAAACGCAGGGCTAGATGAGTTACAAGCTAGAATCAAAACAGGTGGGAGAAACATCAGCAGCCTCAGATATGTGGATGACAACACTCTAATGGCAGAAAGCGAAGAGGAACTAAAGAATCTCTTGATGAGGGTGAAGGAAAGTGAAAAAGCCGGCTTAAAACTAAAAATTAAAAAAAAAAAAGATCATGGCATATGGTCCCATTACTTCATGGCAAGTAGAAGGGGAAAAGGTGGAAGCGGTGAAGGATCTCTTTGTGGGCTCTGATATCACTGAAGATGATGACCGCAGCCATGAGCTCAGATGATTGCTTCTTGGCGGGAAAGCTATGACAAACCTAGAGTGTGTGTGGAAAAGGAGAGATATCACTCTGCCGACAAAGGTCCATGGAGTCAAGGTTATGGTCTTTCCAGTGGTCACGTGTGGTTGTGAGACCTGGACCATAAAGAAAGCAGAGCACCAAAGTTTTGATGCCTTTGAACTGAGGTGCTGGAGGAGACTCCTGAGAGTCCCTAGGGCAGCAAGGAGATTAAACCAGTCAATGTTAAAGGAAATCAACCATGAATACTCACTGGAAGGGCTGATGCTGAAGCTGAAGTTCCAGTATTTTGGTCACCTGATGCAAACAGTGACTCATTGGAAAAGTACCTGATGCTGGGAAAGTTTGAGGGCAGAGGAGAAGAGAGCATCAGAGGTTGAGATTGCTGAATGGCATGATCTATGCAAAGGACATGAACTTGGGCAAACTCTGGAAGATGGTAAGGGACAGGGAGGCCTGGTGTGCTGCAGTCCATAGGGTTACAAAGAGTCAGACACAACTGGGTGACTGAAAAACATAATTAAAAAAAAAAATTCCAGAAACTGGACAAAGAAAGAATCTCCCTAAACATAACAAAGGCCACGTATGACTAACCCACAGATAATATCATACTCAACAATGAAAAGTGAAAGTATTTCTTCTAGGATCAGTTCAGTTCCGTAGCTCAGTCATGTTCAGCTCTTTGTGACCTCATGGACTGCAGCACACCAGGCTTCCCTGTCCATCAACAATTCCCGGAGCTTACTCAAACTCATGTCCATCGACTCAGTGATGACATCCAACTATCTCACCCCCTGTCATCACCTTCTCCTCCTGCCTTCAATCTAGGTGAGTGATCACACCATCGTGCTTATCTGGGTCATGAAGATTTTTTTGTATAGTTCTTGTGTATTCTTGCCACCTCTTCTTAATCTCCTCTGCTTGTGTTAGGTCCATACCATTTCTGTCCTTTATTGTGCCCATCTTTGCATGAAATGTTCTCTTGGTATCTCTAATTTTCTCGAAGAGATCTCTAGTCTTTCCTATTCTATTGTTTCCGTCTATTTGTTTGCACTGATCATTGAGGAAGGCTTTCTAATCTCTCCTTGCTATTCTTTGGAACTCAGCATTCAAACAGGTGTATCTTTCCTTTTTGCCTTTAGCTTCTCTTCTTTTCTCAGCTATTTGTAAGGCCTCCTCAGACAACCATTTTGCCTTTCTGCATTTCTTTTCCTTGGGGATGGTCTTGATCACTGCCTCCTGTATAATGTCACAAACCTCCGTCCATAGTTCTTCAGGTACTCTATCAGATCTAATCCCTTGAATCTATTTGTCACTTCCACTGTACAATCGTAAGGGATTTGATTTAGGTCATACCTGAATGGTCTAGTGGTTTTCCCTACTTTCTTCAATTTAAGTCTGAATTTGCAATAATGAGTTCATGATCTGAGCCACAGTCAGCTTCCAGTCTTATTTTTGCTGACTGTATAGAGCTTTTCCATCTTTGGCTGCAAAGAATACAATCAGTGTGATTTTGGTATTGATCCATCTGGTGATGTCCCCGTGTAGAGTCTTCTCTTGTGTTGTTGGAAGAGGGTGTTTGCTGTGACCACTGCATTCTGGCAAAACTCTGTTAGCCTTTGCCCTGGTTCATTTTGTACTCCAAGACCAAACTTGCCTGTTACTCCAGGTATCTCTTGACTTCATACTTTTGCATTCCAGTCCCCTATAATGAAAAGGACATCTTTTGGGGGTGTTAGCTCTAGAAGCTCTTGTAAGTCTTCATAGAACCGTTCAACTTCAGCTTCTTCAGCATTACTGGTTGGGGCAGACTTGGATTACTGTGATATGGAATTGTTTGCCTTGGAAACGAACAGAGATCATTCTGTCATTTTTGAGATTGCAATCAAGTACTGCATTTCAGACTCTTGTTGACCATGAGGGCTACTCCATTTCTTCTAAGGGATTCTTGCCCACAGTAGTAGATATAATGGTTATCTGAGTTAAATTCACCCATTCCAGGCTATTTTACTTCATTGATTCCTAAAATGTCGATGTTCACTCTTGCCATCTCCTGTTTGACCACTTGTGATTTACCTTGATTCATGGACCTAACATTTCAGGTTCCTATGCAATATTGTTCTTTATAGCATCGGACTTTACTTATCACCCATCACATCCACAACTGGGTGTTGTTTTTGCTTTGGCTCCATCTCTATTATTTCTGGAGTTATTTCTCCACTGTTCTCCATATTGGAGAACATACCAGCATATTGGGCACCTACCAACCTGGGGAGTTCCTCTTTCAGTGTCCTATCTTTTTGCCTTTTCATACTGTTCATGGGGCTCTCAAGGCAAGAATACTGAAGTGGCTTGCCATTCCCTTCTCCAGTGGACCACGTTTTGTCAGAACTCTCCACCAAAACCAGTCCATCTTGGGTGGCCCTACAGGGCATGGCTCATAGTTTCATTGAGTTAGACAAGGCTGTGGTCCATGTGATCAGATTGGTTAGTTTTCTGTGATTGTGGTTTTCATTCTGTCTGCCCTCTGATGGAGAAGTATAAGAGGCTTATGGAAGATTTCTGATGGGAGAGACTGACTAAGGGGGAAACTGGGTCTTGTTCTGATGGGCAGGGCCATGCTCAGGAAATCTTTAATCCAATTTTCTGTTGATGGGCGGGGCTGTGCTCCCTCCCTGTTGTTTGGCTTGAGGCCAAAATATGGTGGAGGTAATAAAGATAATGGTGACCTCCTTCAAAAGGTCCCATGCCGGCACTGCTGCACTCAGTGCCCCAGACCCTGTAGCAGGCTACCGCTGACCCATGCCTCCGCTGGAGACTCCTGGACACTCATAGGCAAGTCTGGGTCAGGCTCTTGTGGGGTCACTGCTCCTTTCTCCTGGGTCCTGGTGTGCACAAGGTTCTGTTTGTGCTCTCTATGGGTCTGTTTCCTGAATCCTGTGTAAGTTCTGGTGGCTCTATGGTGGGGTTAATGGTGACCTCCTCCAAGAGGGCTTATGCCATACCCAGGTCTGCTGCACCCAGCGACCCAGCAGCAGGCCACTGCTGACCTGTACCTCCGCAGGAGATACTCTTAACACTCAAAGGCAGGTCTGGCTCAGTCTCTGTGGGGTCTAGGATCAGGAATAAGACAAATGTCCAATCTTGCCACTTTTATTCAACATCACCTTGAAAGTCCTAGCGATAGCAATCAATGAAAAAGAAATAGAAGGAATCCAGATCGGAAATACAGAAGTGAAACTGTCACTGTTTGCAGAAGACATGATACTATACATAGAAAATTTTAAAGATGTCATCAGAAAACTACCAGAGATAATAAATGCATTTGGTAAAGTTGAAGGGTACAGAATTAATGTACAGAAATCTCTTGCATTCCTATACACTAAAAATAAAAGATCATANNCAACCTACTCAAAAAATGGGTGGAAGATCTGGACATTTCTCCAAACAAGATACACAGATGGCCAAGAGGCACATGAAAAGATGCTCAACATCACTAATTATTAAGTAAAGGGAAATCAAAATTATAATAAGTACCACTCTCAAAGTCAGAATGGACATCATTAAAAGTCTACAAAATATAAATGCTGGAGAGGGTGTGGAGAAAAGGGAACCCTCTTGCACGAATGTATGGAATATAAGTTGGTAGAGCCACTGTGTAAAACAGTACGGAGGTTCCTTTAAAACCTGAAAATAGAACTACCATATGACCCAGCATTCCCACTATTCCCACTACTCCCTCATATACCCTGAGAAAATCATAGTTCAAAAAGACAGAAGCACCCCACTGTGTTCACTGCAGCACTGTTACTGTTATAGCCAGGACATGGAAGCAACCTCAATGTCCGTTGACAGATGAATGAAAAAATACAAGGCATCTATATACAATGATATCTTACTCTACCATAAAAAGGAATGTTTCTACCAATTTTTATGCTGCTTCTATTTTTATGTCTCTACAAATTTGTAGAGACAGAAATGGACTCAGAGTCTGTCACAGAAACTGAGGTAAGTCAGAAATAGAAAAACAAACATAATATATTAGTGCATATATGTGGACTCTAGAAAATGGTACCAATAAACCTATTTTCAAGGCAGGAATGTAGACGCAGACATACACAATGTCATGTGGACACGAAGGAGCTGGGGTGGGATGAACTGAAGATTGGGACTGGCAGACACTAGCATGTGTAAAACAAATAGCTAGTGGGGAACTGCTGTAGCAGAGAGGGCTCAGCTCAGTGCTTTGGGGTGGCCTGGACAGGTGAGATGGAGGTGGGTTGAAGGGAGGTCCAAGAGAAAGGGGATATGTAAATATATATACAAATGGCTGATTCATTTTGTTATACAACAGAAATCAGTACAACACTGGAAAGCAACTATACCCCAATTTAAAATATGATCCTC
Source organism: Redunca redunca (assembly GCA_006410935.1). Taxonomy (NCBI): domain Eukaryota; kingdom Metazoa; phylum Chordata; class Mammalia; order Artiodactyla; family Bovidae; genus Redunca; species Redunca redunca. The sequence goes on from SJYQ01004278.1 coordinate 444,154, forward strand.
TCACTAGATACAGAAAGAGTGACTGATGATATAACATGCATTTATGATAAAAACTCTAGCTACTGCTGCTGCGGCGTTGCTTCAGTCGTGTCCGACTCTGTGTGAATAGACGGCAGCCCACCAGGCTCCCCCGTCCCTGGGATTCTCTAGGCAAGAACACTGGAGTGGGTTGCCATTTCCTTCTCCAATGCATGAAAGTGAAAAGTCAAAGTGAAGTCGCTCAGTTGTGTCTGACTCTTAGCAACCCCATGGACTGTGGCCCACCAGGCTCCTCTGTCCATGGGATTTTCCAGGCAAGAGTACTGGAGTGGGGTGCCATTGAAAGAGGCAAAGAGGGAACCTTCCTCAATACAATAGAGGCCACACATGACAGGCCACAGCTAACATCATATTCAACAGCAAAAAAGTTGAAAGCATTTCCTCTCAAATAAGGAAGAAGACCAGAATGTATACTCTTACCACTTTCATTCAACATAGTCTTGTAAGTCCTAGCCACAATAGTCAAAGAAAAAGAAATAAAGGAATTCAAATTGGAAGAGAGGTAACACTGTCACTGTTTGCAGATGACAGGAGACTATAGGATGGCTATATATGTATTATACTATACATGACTAGGCTGTTAGAAGATTCTAAAGATGATACCAGAAAGCCACTGATGGGGAGGGTGTGTTTCTCGACCTCATGGATGGTAGCCTGTCAGGCTCCTCTGTCCATGGACTTCTCCAGCCTAGAATACTGCAGTGGGTAGCCATTCCCTTCTTCAGGGTATCTTCCCAACCCATCTCTGCAGGATCTACCCGGCCCTTCTCTGGGGGATCTACAAAACCCAGGGATCAAACTCGGGTCTCCTGCACTGCAGGCAGATTCTTTATGACAGCCACCAGGGAAGCCTAAAAACCACTAGAGCATCAATACATTTGGTAAAGTTACAGGAGAGTAAATTAACACAGAGAAACCTGTTACACATCTATATACTAATAACAAAACAACTATACACTAATAACAAAACATCAAAAGGAAGAAATGAAGGGAATAATCCATTTACCATTGCAGCAAAAAGAATGAAACACTGAGGAATAAACCTACATACTTAGGGTGGCAAAAAGACCTATACTCTGAAACCTTTAAGACACTGATGAAAGAATTTGAAGATGATAAAAACAGATGGAAAGACAGATCAAGTTCATGGATTGGAAGAATCAATGTTATCAAAATGACTATACTACTCAGGGCAATCCACATATTCAATGCAATTCTTATTGAATTATCAAAGGCATTTTTCACAGAAAACAAAAACTTTATAAATTGTACGGAAACACAAAAGACACCAAATAGACAAAGGACTCCTGAGGAAAAAAATGGAGCTGGAGGAATCCATGGCATCAAACTAATACAAAGCTACAGCAATCAAACAGTGTGGAACTAGCGCAAAAATAGACATATAGATCAAATGGGACAGGATAGAAAACCCAGAGATAAAACTCACACCCCTATGATCAACTACCCTACAACAAAGGAAGCAAGAATATACAATGTAGAAAAGATAGTCTCTACAAGAAGTGGTGCTCAGAAGACTGGACAGTTGCATTAAAACAATGAAAATAGAAAACTAAGAAACACCTTACACAAAAGTAAACTTGAAATGGACCAAAGACCTAAATATAATGCTAGATACTATAAAACTCCTGGAGGAAAACATAGTCAGAACATTATTCCATGAACTGCAGCAATCTTTTTGAATCCACCTCATTTTGCATAGCAAATGGAACCATCAGTTCAGTTCAGTCGCTCAGTCGTGTCCGACTCTTTGCAACCCCATGAATTGCAGCATGCCAGGCCTCCCTGTCCATCACCATCTCCCGAAGTTCACTCAGACTCACGTCCATCGTGTCTGTGATGCCATCCAGCCATCTCATTCTGGGTCGTCCCCTTCTCCTTCTGCCCCTAATCCCTCCCAGCATCACTCTTTTCCAGTGAGTCAACTCTTCACATGAGGTGGCCAAAGTACTGGAGTTTCAGCTTCAGCATCATTCCTTCCAAAGAAATCCCAGGGTTGATCTCCTTCAGAATGGACTGGTTGGATCTCCTTGCAGTCCAAGGGACTCTCAAGAGTCTTCTCCAACACCACAGTTCAAAAGCATCAATCCTTCAGCACTCAGCTTTCTTCACAGTC
>SJYQ01004278.1:448093-480459 GCA_006410935.1 Redunca redunca
AAAAAAGCAAAATGGCTGTCTGGGGAGGCCTTGCAAATAGCTGTGAAAAGAAGAGAGGCAAAAAGCGAAGGAGAAAAGGAAAGATATAAGCATCTGAATGCAGAGTTCCAATGGAATCATAAATAAGGTAAAAAGAAAAGGCTCAGAATAGAAGAAAATATTGCAACTGAAATGACTGACAAGGGATTAGTTTCCAAAATATTCAAACAGTTCATGAAGCTCAGTATTCAAAAAAGTCAAACAATCCAATAAAAAAAAGAAAAAAATGGGCAAAAGATCTATATAGACATATCTCTAAAGACAAAGTACAGATGGCCAGAAAACACATGAAAAGATGCTCAGCATCACTAATTATTACATAAATGCAAATCAAATCTATTACAATTATCACCTTACAATAGTCAGAATGGCCAGTATCAAAAAGCTCACCAATAATAAAAGCAGGAGAAAAGTGAACCCTCTTGAACAGTGGGTGGGAATAAAAATTGCGACAGCCACGAAGGACAGTATAGATAGATGTCCCTTTGAAAACAGAAAATACAACTATTATATGACCCAGCAATCCAACTACTGCATATATAACCTGAGAAAGTCATGATTCAAAAAGACACAATCACCCACAAAGGTCATTCTAGCAGTATTTACAACAGCCAGGTTGGAAGCAACCTAAATGTCCACTGACAGACAAATGCATGAAAAACATGTGGCACATATATAAAAAATGATATATTACTCACTCAGCACCAGTGCTAAAGAACCTATCTGTCAATGTAGAAGAGGCAAGAGATGTGGATTCCATCCCTGGGTCGGGAAGATGCCCTGGAGAAGGGCATGGCAATCCATTTCAGTACTCTTGCCTGGAGAATCCCATGGACAGAGGAGCCTGGTGGGCTACAGTTCATAGGGTCACAAAGAGTTGGACATGACTGAAGCACCTTAGCACACGCAAGGAGGAATTAAACTAGGTCATATGCAGAGACGTGGAAGGACCTAGAGTCTGGGATACATAGTAAAGTAATTCAAAAAGATAAAAGACAAATATACATTCACACACATGTGTGGATTCTAAAAAATGGCACAGATAAACATTTCCAAGGCAGGGATAGCAATGCAGACCTAGACAATGGATATTTGAACATGAGGCTGGGAAGGAAGGTGGGGTGAACTGGAAGACTGGGATTGACATACAGTACCATTGGTGAAATAAATAGCTAGTGTGAACTGCTATGGCAAAAGGAGCTCAGCTCAATGGCCTGTCACGACCTAGATCAGTGGGATGTAGGGGCTTTGGAGGGTGGTCCACGAGGGAGGGGATATACATAATACATATAGCTGATTCATTTCATTGTATAACAGAAACCAGTACATCATCATCAAGCAGCTTTATCCCAACTTAAAAAAAAATTGTTGGGAATAGATACAGAAAGAACTCTTGACTACATTTCACATTCATTTATGATAAAAACTCTCAAGAAAGGGGGAAGGGGAAACCTTCCTCAACATAATAAAGGCCATATATGAAAAACCCAAAGATAACATCAACTCAATGGTGAAAAGCTGAAAGCATTTCCCATATGATCAGGAACAAGACAGGAATGTCAACTCTTATCATTGTTATTCAACATAGTATTGAAATTCTAGTCACAGTAATCAATGTAAAAGAAATAAAGGAATTCAAACAGTAGAAGAAGTAAAACAGTCCCTGTTTGCAGATGACAAAATGCTGTATGTAGAAAATCCTAAGGATGCTACCAGAAAATCACTAGAAGTCATCAATAAATTTGATAAGGTTGTAGGAGAGAAAATTAATACACAGAAATCTGTTGCACATCTATACATGAATAACAGATCAAATGGAGAAATTAAGGAAACAACTCACTTACCATTGCATAAAAAGGAATAAAATACCAACGAATAAACCTATGTAGGAAGGGAAAAACCTATACTCTGAAAACAATAAGACACAGATGAAAGAACTTGAAGACAAACACAAATCTATGGAAAGAGATCATCTTCTTGGATTGCAAGATTCAGTACTGTCAAAATGACTACTACACAAGGCAATCAACATGTTCAGTTCAATTGCTACTGAATGACCAATGTCATTTTTTACAGAATTAAAGAATTTTAAAATTTGTATGGAAATACAGAAGATCAGAAAAAGCCAAAACAATCTGGAGAAAGACAAATGGAGTGGGAGGAATCAGGCTCCCTGGCTTCAAACTATACTACAAAGCCACAGTAATCAAACAGTGTGGTGCAGGCACAAAAATAGACATAGATCAAATGGGACAGGATAGAAAACCAAGAGATAAACCCACACCCCTATGATCAATTAATCTACAACAAAGGAGGCAAGAATACGCAATGGAGAAAAGACACTCTCTTTAAAAGGTAGTGCCCACAAGACTGGAGAGCTACATGTAAAAGAATGAAATTAGAACACTAACAAACACCATATGCAAAAGTAAACTCAAAATGGATTAAAAACTAGAGTTATTGCTAGACGCCATAAAACTCTCAGACAAAAACATAGGCAGAACTCTTTGGTATAAACTTCAGCAGTATCTTTTTGATCTGCCTCTTACAGTAATAAAATTAAAACAAAAATAGACAAATGGGACTTATCATTCTGTCACTCAATCATGTATCTTTGTGACCCCCATGGATTGCAGCATGCCAGGCTTCCATCCTTCATTATCTCCCAGAGGTTGCTCAAACTCATGCTCATTGAGTTGGTAATGCCATCCAATCATCTTGTCCTCTGTCGTCCCCTTTTCCTCCTGCCTTCTATCTTTCCCAGCATCAGGGTCTTTTCCAATGAGTCAGCTCTTTACATCAGGTGGGGAAAGTATTGGAGCTTCAAATTCAGCATCAGTCCTTGCAATGAATATTCAAGGTTGATTTCCTTTAGGACTGACTGGTTTAATCTCCTTGCAGTCCAACGGACTCCCAGGGTCTTCAATAACACAGTTCAGAAGCATCAATTCTTCTTCTGCTCAGCCTTCTTTATGGTCCAACTCTCACATCCATACATGACTACTAGAAAAACCATAGCTTTGACTAGATGGACCTTTGTTGGCAAAGTAATGTCTCTGCTTTTTAATATGCTGCCTAGGTTGGTCATAGCTTTCCTTTTCTTAAGGAGCAAGCATCTCTTAATTTCATGGCTGCAGTCACCATCTGCCATGACTTTGGAGCCCAAGAAAATAAAATCTGTCACTGTTTCCACTGTTTCCCAATCTATATGCCATTAAGTGATGGGACCAGATGCCATGATCTTCATTTTTTGAATGTTGAGTTTTAAGTCAGCTTTTTCACTCTGTTCTTTCACCTTCATCAAAGAGGTGCTTTAGGTCCTCTTTGCTTTCTGCTACAAGGGTGGAGTCGTCTGCATATCTGAGGTGATTGCTATCTCTCTGGGCAATCTTGATTCCAGCTTGTGCTTCATCCAGTCCAGCATTTCGCATGATGTACTCTGCATATATGTTAAACAACAGGGTGAGAATATGTAGCCTTGACATATTCCTTTCCCCATTTTGAACCAGTCTGTTGTTCCATGCTCCATTCTATAGCTTCTTGACCTGCACACAGGTTTCTCAGGAGGCAAGAAAGGTGGTCTGATAGTCCCATCTCTAAGAATTTTCCAGTTTGTTGTGATCCACACAGTCAAAGGCTTTAGCACAGTCAATGAAGCAGATGTTTTTCTGGAATACTCCTTTTTTTTTCTATGATCCATCAGATGTTGGCAATTTGATTGCTGGATCCCCTGCCTTTTCTAAATCTAGCTTTTGTACATCTGGAAGTTCTAGGTTCACATACTGTTGAAGCCTAGCTTGGAAGATTTTGAGCATGACCTTGTTATCACGTGAAATGAGTGCAATTGTGCAATAGTTTGAACATTCTTTAGCACTACCCTTCTTTGGCATTGGAATGAAAACTGGCCTTTTCCAGCCTTGTGGCCACTGCTGAGTTTTCCAAATTTGCTGGCATATTGAGTACAGCACTTTCACAACATCATCTTTTAGGATTTGAAACAGTTCAGCTGGAATTGCATCATCTCCACTAGCTTTGTTTTTAGTGATGTTTCCTCAGGCCCACTGGATGTCACACTGTAGGATGTCTGGCTCTAGTGAGTGATCACACCATCACAATTATGACCAACCTAGATAGCATATTCAAAAGCAGAGACATTACTTTGCCGACTAAGGTCCGTCTACTAAAGGCTATGGTTTTTTCCTGTGGTCATGTATGGATGTGAGAGTTGGACTGTGAAGAAGGCTGAGTGCTGAAGAATTGATGCTTTTGAACTGTGGTGTTGGAGAAGACTCTTGAGAGTCCCTTGGACTGCAAGGAGATCCAACCAGTCCATTCTGAAGGAGACCAGTCCTGGGTGTTCTTTGGAAGGAATGATGCTAAAGCTGAAACTCCAGTACTTTGGCCACCTCATGTGAAGAGTTGACTCATTGGAAAAGACTCTGATGCTGGGAGGGATTGAGGGCAGGAGGAGAAAGGGACGACCGAGGATGAGATGGCTGGATGGCATCACTGACTCGATGGACGTGAGTCTGAGTGAACTCTGGGAGTTGGGGATGGATAGGGAGGCCTGGCGTGCTGCAATTCACGGGGTCGCAAAGAGTTGGACACGACTGAGTGACTGAACTGAACTGAAGAGCTTCTGTAATGCGACCTAGTTAAATGTTAAAGCTTCTGCATGGCCCAGGAACCATAAACAAGACCCAAGACAACCCTCAAAATAGGAAAAGTATCACCAAATGAAGTGACAACAAGGGATTAATCTCCAAAATATACAAACAGCTCATATAGCTCAGTATCCAAAAATACTGAACAGTCCGATCAAAAAAACTGGCAGAATATCTACAAAGACATTTTTCAAAGAATGTACAGATAGCCAGAAACATCTGAAAAGATGCTCGACGTCACTAATACTAGAGAAATGCAAATCAAACTTACAGTACAATCAAACCTACACTTCTCACAGCTTAGAATGGCCATCATATACATTCCACAACAGTAAATGCAGGAGAGGGTGTAGAGAAAAGAGAACCCTCTTGGACTGTAGGTAAGAATGCAAACTGGCACAGCCACTGTGAAGAACAGTATGGAAGTTCCCTTAAAAACTGAAAATACAATTATCATATAAACCGGTAATCCCACTATTGGTCATATAACCTGAGAAAATCATAATTCAGAAAAACACAATGCACCCTCAATGTTCACTGCAGAAGTATTTACAGCTGCCAGGACAAGGAAGACACCTAAAAGTTCACTGAGAAATAAAGAGATAAAGAAGATGTGGTACATATATTTAATGGTCTGTTACCCACCCATAAAAATGAAACAAAATTGGGTCATTTGTAGAGATGTGGATGGACCTAGACCTGAAATATAGAGGGAAGTCAAGAAACAGAAAAACAAATATTGGCTATCAATGGATATATGTGATCTCTAGAAAAATAGTACAGATAAATCTATTTCCAGGGCAGGAATAGAGACGGAAACCTAGACAATGGATACGCGGACAGAGGACAAGGGTTTGGCAGGGTGTGGTGGAATGAATTGGAAGATTGGGACGGACATATACTTCCATGTGTAAAATAAAGAGCTAGTGGGAATCTGCTATAACACAGTGAGCTCACCTCAGTCCTCTGTGGTGACCCAGGTAGGTGAGCTGGAGGGTGGATGGAGAGAGGTCCAAGAGGGAGGGAATTCATACAGCTGATTCACTCTGTTACACAGCAGAAAGCACCACAACAGAGAAAGGCAACTGTGCACCAACTAAGAAATATATGATCTCAACAGATGCGCAATGAGCTTTTCACTAGACTTCACACCCATTCATGACAGAAACTCCAGAAAGGGGTAAAGAGGAAAGCTTCATCAACATTATAATGGCCATATACGAAAAACCCACAGCTAACATCATACTCAATCGTGAAAAGCTGAAATCAAGAACAAGACAAGAATGTCTACTCTCACAACTTTTATTCAACATAATCATGAAAGTCCTAATCACAGTAATCAAATTAAAAGAAATAAAGGAATTCAAGTTGTATAAAAAGAAGCAAAACTGTCACTATTTGCAGTTGACCAGATACTATACACAGAAAATCCTAAGGATGCTACCAGAAAATCACTAGAACTCATTAATAAATTGATAAGGTTGTAGAAGAGAAAATTAATTCATAAAAACCTGCTGCACTTCAAAAGACTAATATCAAAAGATGAAAAAGAAAGTAAGGAAAAAACTCATTTTATTCACCACTGCATCAAAAGAATAAAACACCTAGAGTACACCTACATCAGTAGGCAAAAAATCTGTACTCTGAAATGTATAAGACACTAATGAAAGAATTTGAAGATGACACAAATAGATGATCTTCTTGGATCAGAAGACTCAAAGTCGTCAAAATGACTATACTATCAAGGTAATCTATACATTCAATGCAATTTCTATTGAATTACCAATGGCATTTTTCAAAGAACTGGAAAAAATTTTCAAAATTTGTATAAAAACACAAAAGACCAAAAATTGCCAAATAAATTCTGAGCAAGAAATATGGAGCTGGAGAAATCAGGCACCCTGGCATCAAACAAACACAGAGCTACAGTAATCTCAAGAGTACAGTACAGGCACAAAAATAGACACACAGGCGAAACGGGACAGAAAAACCGGAGATCAACCCGAACCCCTGTGATAAATTAGCCTAAACAAAGGAGGCAACAACACAAAATGGAAAAAAAAAAAAAGCCTCTTCAAGAAGTGGTGCTCAGAAGACTGAACACCTAACATGTAAAACAAGGAAATAGAAAATAAAAATAAACTTGAAGTGGATGAAGACCTAAATGTGATGCTGAACACTATAAAAATTTAGAGGAAAACATAAGCAGAACACTCTTTGACATAAACTCCAACAATACCTTTTTCAGCAGTATCTTTTTCAGCTGTTCTCCAGCTGTCAAGAACAATGTTGCATAGGAACCTGGAATGTTAGGTCCATGAATCAAGGTAAATCACAAGTGGTCAAACAGGAGATGGCAAGAGTGAACATCGACATTTTAGGAATCACTGAACTAAAATGGACTGGAATGGGTGAATTTAACTCAGATGACCACTGTATCTACTAACTGTGGGCAAGAATCCCTCAGAAGAAATGGAGTAGCCCTCATGGTCAACAAAGGAGTCTGAAATGCAGTACTTGATTGCAATCTCAAAAATGACAGAATGATCTCTGTTTCCAAGGCAAACCATTCAATATCACAGTAATCCAAGTCTATGCCCCAACCACTAATGCTGAAGAAGCTGAAGTTGAATGGTTCTCAAGACCTTCTAGAACTAACACCAAAAAAAGATGTCCTTTTCATCATAGGGGAATGGAATGCAAAAGTAGGAAGTCAAGAGATACCTGGAGTAACAGGGAAATTTGGCCTTGGAGTACAAAATGAACCAGGGCAAAGGCTAACAGAGTTTTGCCAAGAGAACACATTGGTCAGAGCAAACACCCTCTTCCAACAACACAAGAGAAGACTCTAATATAGACATCACCAGATGGGTCAATACCGAAATCAGACTGATTATATTCTTTGCAGCCAAAGATGGAGAAGCTCTATACAGTCAGCAAAAACAAGACTGGGAGCTGATTGTGGCTCAGATCATGAACTCATTATTGCAAATTCAGACTTAAATTGAAGAAAGTAGGGAAAACCACTAGACCATTCAGGTATGACCTAAATCAAATCCCTTACAACTGTACAGTGGAAGTGACAAATATATTCATGGGATTAGATCTGATAGAGTACCTGAAGAACTATGGATGGAGGTTTGTGACATTGTACAGGAGCAGTGATCAAGACCATCCCCAAGGAAAAGAAATGCAGAAAGGCAAAATGGTTGTCTGAGGAGGCCTTACAAATAGCTGAGAAAAGAAGAGAAGCTAAAGGCAAAGAAAAGGAAAGATATACCTATTTGAATGCTGAGTTCCAAAGAATAGCAAGGAGAGATTAGAAAGTGTTCCTCAGTGATCAGTGCAAAGAAATAGATGAAAACAACAGAATAGGAAAGACTAGAGATCTCTTCGAGAAAATTAGAGATACCAAGAGACCATTTCATGCAAAGATGGGCACAATAAAGGACAGAAATGGTATGGACCTAACACAAGCAGAGGAGATCAAGAAGAGGTAGCAAGAATACACAAGAAGAACTATACAAAAAAGATCTTCATGACCCAGACAACCGTGATGGTGTGATCACTCACCTAGAGCCAGACATCCTGGAAAATGAAGTCAAGTGAGCCTTAGGAAGCATCACTACAAACAAAGCTAGTGGAGATGATGAAATTCCAGTTGAGCTATTTCAAATCCTAAAAGATGATGCTGTGAAACTGCTGCACTCAGTATGCCAGCAAATTTGGAAACCTCAGCAGTGGCCACGGGACTGGAAAAGGTCAGTGTTCATTCCAATCCCAAAGAAATGCAATGCCACAGAATGTTCAAATTACTGCACAATTGCACTCATCTCACAGGCTAGCAAAGTAATGCTCAAAATTCTCTAAGCCAGGCTTTGACAGTATGTGAACCATGAACTTCCAGATGTTCAAGCTGGATTTGGAAAAGGCAGAGGAACCAGAGATCAAATTGCCAACATCTGTTGGATCTTAGAAAAAGCAAGAGAGTTTCAGAAAAACATCTACTTCTGCTTTATTGACTATGCCAAAGCCTTTGACCATGTGGATAACAACAAACTTGGGTAGGTTCTTAAAGAGATGGGAATGCCAGACCACCTTACCTACCTCTTGAGAAATCTGAATGGAGGTCAATAAGCAACAGTTACAACTGGACATGGAACAACAGATTAGTTCCAAACTGGGAAAGGCAGTATATTGTCACCCTGCTCATTTAACTTATATGCCAAATAGATCATGCAAAATGCTAGGCTGGATGAAGCACAAGCTGGAATCGAGATTGCTGGGAGAAATATCAATAACCTCACATACCCAGATGACACCACCCTTATGCCAAAAGGCAAAGAAGAACTAAAGAGCCTCTTGATGAAAGTGAAAGAGGAGAATGAAAAAGTTGGCTTAAAATTCAACATTCAAAAAACTACGATCATGGCATCTGGTCCCATCACTTCATGGCAAATAGATGGGCAAACAATGGAAACAGGGAGAGACTATTTTCTTGGGCTCCAAAATCACTGGAGATGGTAACTGCAGCCATGAAATTAAAAGATGCTTACTCGTTGGAAGAAAAGCTATGACCAACCTAGACAGCATAGTAAAAAGCAAAGACATTACTTTGGCAACAAAGGTCCATCAGTCAAAGCTATGGTTTTTCCAGTAGTCATGTATGGATGTGAGAGTTGGACTATAAAGAAAACTGAGCACCAAAGAATTGATGATTTTGAACTGTGGTGTTGGAGAAGACCCTTGAAAGTCTCTTGGATTGCAAGGAGATCAAACCAGTCAATCCTAAAGGAAATTAGTCCTGAATATTCATTAGAAGGACTGATAAAGTCCAATACTTTGGCCACCTGATGCAAAGAATTGACTCACTGGAAAAGACCCTGATGCTGGGAAAGACAGAAGGCAGGAGGTGAAGGGGATGACAGAGGACCAGATGGTTGGATGACATCACTGACTCGATGGACACGAGTTTGAGTAAGCTCCAGGAATTGGTGATCAGCCAGGGAAGCCTGGCGTGCTGCAGTCCATGGGGTTGGAAAGAGTCGGGCACAATTGAGTGACTGAACTGAACTGAATTATCTTTTTAGATCCATCTCCTACAGTAATGAAAATAAAAAGAAAAATAAACATATTGGGCCTAATAAACTTAAAAGCTTTTGCATAGCAAAGAAAACCAAAAAGCAAGATGAAAAGACAACCCTTAGAATAGGGAAGAGTATTTGCAACTGAAGTGGTCAACAAGGGATTAGTCTCCAAAATACACATAGAGTTTCTGGCTTACTAGCCAAAAAAAATCAAATAACCCTATCAAAAATACGGAAGAATTATATAGACATTTATTTCTCTAATATGAAATTCAGATGAAGAAACATGTGTAAAGGTGCTCTACATCATTAAATATTAGACATATTCAAATCAAATCTACAGTATAATTATCAAATCACAATGGTCAAAATGGACATCACCAAAAAGTCCACAAACAACAAATGCAGGAGAGGGTGTGGAGAAAACAGGACCTTCTAGGATTACTGGGGGGGGCATATAAAATAGTACTGCCACTATTGTGGTTTCCTTAAAACTGGAAATACAACTATCATATGACCCAGCAATCCAACTATTGCTCATATAATGTGAGAAAACCATAATGCAAAAAGACACATGTACCCGCAATTTTCACTGCAGCATTATTTACAAAGCTGAGACAAGGAAGCTAGCTAAATATACATCAATATATGAATGGATAAAGATGTGATCATATATACAATGGTACTCAGCCATAAAAGGGAACTAAACCGGGTCATTTGTAGACAGCTGGAGGGATCTAAAATCTGCATACAGAATGAAGAAAGAAAGAGAAAAGCAAATGCCGTATATTAATTCATATATGTGGACTCTAGAAAAATGGTACAGATTTCCAATGGCACTCTATTTCCACATCAGGAACAGAGATGCAGACCTCGAGAAAGGATATGTAGATACTGGGCAGGGGGGTGGGATTAACCATAAAATTGGGATTGACACACACCACCAACAGTAACATAAATAGCTCGTGGGAACCTGCTGTAGCTCAGGAAGTCCAGCTCAGTGCTCTGTGGGAACCTAGGTCAGTGGAATCCAGGGGTGTTGGAGAGTTACAAGAGGGAGGAGATATATGTATACATATAGCTGATTAGCTGGTGGCTCAGACGGTAAAGAATCTGCCTGCAATGTAGGAGATCCAGTTTTGATCCATGGGTGGGGAAGATCCCCTGGAGAACAGAAGGGCAACCTACTCCAGTATTCTTGCCTAGAGAATTCCATGGACAGGGGAGCCTGGCAGGCTACAGTCCTGGGGTTGCAAAGAGTCAGACATGACCAAGTAACTAACAGTTTCACGTACTTTCATTTTCATGGCTGATTCACTTCATTGTACAATAGAAACCAATACAACATTGTAAAGAAACTGTACCCCAAATGAAAATGATAATCTCATTAGATACATAAAGACCTTCTACTAGACTTCACACCATTAATGATGGAAACTCTCCAGAAAGAGATAAAGAGGGCACCTTCTTCAACATATTAAAGGTCACATATAACAAACCCATAGCTAACATCACATACTCAATAGTGAAAAACTGAAGTCATTTCCTCTAAGATGAGGAACAGGACTAGAAGACTGTATCTTACCACATATTCAACATAGCAATCAAGGAAAAGAAATAAATTCCACTGGAAAAGAAAAACTGACACTGTTTGCAGTTGACAGGATACTATACATAGAAAATCCTAAAGATGCAACCCGATAACCACTAGAACTCATCAATAAATTTGATAAAGTTGTAGGAGAGAAAATTAATACACAGAAATCTGCTGCACTTCCAAAGACTAATATCAAAGTGTTAGGTAGGTAGAACAGGGAAAAGGAGTCCAAAATGGCTGTGGACAAGACAAGGAAGGGAAAAGCCCGCGAAAATGAAACAAAAGAAGGTCCGAGGACCGCATTAAGGACCTCAGGTAAAACAAACAACACTCCTGGCTGGCCCAATTTACATAGGACAGGCCCAGGGAGAGAGAAACATATAAAGAGAGGAGCAAAAGCTAGCTCTCTCCACACCCCACCCAAAGCGCTGGGGCGCTCTTCTCCTCGTGTCTTTGGATCAACGTGCTCTCACGCCTCGAAGATGGATTTTCCTGCTATCTTCTAAATAAAATAAAGCTGTAACACTGAGCTGTAACACTGCTTTGTCTAAGAGCTATAACACGGTCCATTTGAGACCTGAGAGCTATAACATGGTCTGTCCAAGACCTGAGAGCTGTGACTCGCCGAGGGGCTTTACTGTCCGTCACTCCAAATCTCTGTTGTGACGAGACAAAGAATCGAGGGACACACACTCGTGTGACAGAAGGACTAAAAGAAAGAAGAAACAATTCATTTACCACTGCATTAAAAAGAATAAAATAATTAGGAATAAACCTACCTAAAGAGGCAAAAGACCTGTAGTCTGAAAACTCTAACACACTGATGAAAGAATCTGAAGATGACACAATGGAAAGATAGATCATGTTTTTGGATGGGAGCAATCAATGTTGTTAAAATGACTATGCCACCAATATGATCTACATATTCATGCAAATCCTACTGAATTAGCAATGGCATTTTTCACAGAATTATAACAAAAGCTGTATAAATTTGTATGAAAACACAAAAGACACCAAACAGACAAAGTAATCTGAGAAAGAAAAAAAAAAAATGGAGCTAAAGGAATCAGGGTCCCTGTCTTCCAACTAATACAAAGCTGCAGTAATTAGAGATACACCCATCTGAATGCAGAGCTCCAAGAATAGAAAGAAGAGATAAGAAAATCTTTTGAAGTGAGCCATGCAAAGAAACAGAGGAAAACAACAGAATGGGAAAGACAAGACATCTCTTTGAGAAAACAAGGGATACCAGAGGATGAGATGGTTGGGTGACATCACCAACTCAATGGGCATGAATTTGAGCAAGACCTGGAAGATGGTGAAGGACAGGAAAGCCTGCCATACTGCAGCCTATGGCATTGCCATGTTGGACACAACTGAGTGACCGTAACCCTTATGGCAGAAAGTGAAGAGGCACTAAAAAGCCTCTTGATGAAAGTGAAAGAGGGAGAGTGAAAAAGTTGGCTTAAGCTCAACATTCAGAAAACGAAGATCATGGCATCTGGTCCCATGACTTCATGGCAAATAGATGGGGAAACAGTGGAAACAGTGGCTGACTTTGTTTTTCTGGGCTCCAAAATCACTGCAGATGGTGACTTCAGCCATGAAATTAAAAGAGATGTACTCCTTGGAAGGAGAGTTATGACCAACCTAGATAGCATATTAAAAAGCAGAGATATTACTTTGCCAACAAAGGTCCGTCTAGTCAAGGCTATGGTTTTTCCAGTGGTCATGTATGGATGTGAGAGTTGGACTGGGAAGAAGGCTGAGTGCCGAAGAATTGAAGCTTTTGAACTATGGTGTTGGAGAAGACACTTGAGAGTCCCTTGGACTGCATGGAGATCCAACCAGTCCATTCTGAAGGAGATCAGCCTGGGTGTTCATTGGAAGGAATGATGCTAAAGCTGAAACTCCAATACTTTGGCTACCTCATGTGAAGAGTTGACTCATTGGAAAAGACCCTGATGCTGGGAGGGATTGGGGGCAGGAGGAGAAGGGGACGACAGAGGATGAGATGGCTGGATGGCATCACCAACTCGATGCACGTGAGTCTGAGTGAACTCTGGGAGTTGGTGATGGACAGGGAGGCCTGGTGTGCTGCGATTCATGGGGTCGCAAAGAGTCGGACACGACTGAGCAACTGAACTGAACTGAGTGACCGAACAACAACAATAACAAAAGGGAACATTTCATGCAAAGATGGGCCAAATAAAGGACAGAAACAGTAAGGACCTAACAGAAGCAGAAAAGATTAAGAAGAGGTGGCAAGAATACACAGAAGACCTGTTAAAAAAATAAGTCTTAATGACCTGGATAACCACGATGGTGAGGTCACAAACCTAGAGCCAGACATCCTGGAGTGTGAAGTCAAGTGGGCCTTAGAAGTCATTATTACAAACAAAGTTAGTGGAGGTGATGGAATACAGATGAGATATTTAAAATCCTAAGAGATCAGGCTGTTAAAGTGCTGCACTCGATATGCTAGCAAATCTGGAAAACAGCAGTGGCCACAGGACTGGAAAAGCTCAAATTTCATTTCAATCCCAAGAAGGGCAATGCCAAAGAATGTTCAAACTATCCTACAATTACATTCATTTACATGCTAGCAAGCTTATGCTCAAAATCCTTCTAGCAAGGCTTCAACAGTATGTGAACTAAGAACTTCCAAATGTACAAACTCAATTTAGATAAGTCAGAGGAACCAGAGATCAAACTACTAACATCCATTGGATCAGAGAGATAGCAAGAGAATTCCAGGAAAACATCACTTCTGCTTCACTGACTACGCTAAAGCCTTTTGACTGTGTGAAGTGAAGTGACGTTGCTCAGTCGTGCCCGACTCTTTGCCACCCCATGGACTGTAGCTTACAAGGCTCCTCTGTCCACGGAATTTTCCAGGCAAGAGTACTGGAGTGGGTTGCCATTTCCTTCTCCACGGGATCTTCCTGACCCAGGGATCGAACCCAGTTCTCCCGCATTGCGGGCAGACACTTTACCGTCTGATTTTCTGCCTCCTCAAAAATCTGTATGCAGGTCAAGATGGAACAGTTAGAACCGGACATGAAATAATGGACTAGTTCAAAATTGGGAAAGGAGCATGTCAAGGCTGTATACTGTCACCCTGCTTAATTAACTTATATGCAGAGTACATCATGTGAAATGCTGGGCTGGATGAATCACAAGATTGCCTGGTGAAACATCAATCAGTTCAGTTCAGTCGCTCAATCGTGTCCGACTCTTTGTGACCCCATGAATTGCAGCATGCCAGGCCTCCCTGTCCATCACCATCTCCCGAAGTTCACTCAGACTCACGTCCATCGTGTCCGTGATGCTATCCAGCCATCTCACCCTGGGTTGTCCCCTTCTCCTCCTGCCCCTAATCCCTCCCAGCATCAGAGTCTTTTCCAATGAGTCAACTCTTCACATGAGGTGGCCAAAGTACTGGAGTTTCAGCTTCAGCATCATTCCTTCCAAAGAAATCCCAGGGTTGATCTCCTTCAGAATGGACTGGTTGGACCTCCTTGCAGTCCAAGGGACTCTCAAGAGTCTTCTCCAACACCACAGTTCAAACGCATCAATTCTTCGGGTGCTCAGCCTTCTTCACACTCCAACTCTCACATCCATACATGACCACAGGAAAAAGCATAGCCTTGACTAGACGGACCTTAGTCGGCAAGGTAATGTCTCTGCTTTTGAATATACTATCTAGGTTGGTCATAACTTTCCTTCCAAGGAGTAACCGTCTTTTAATTTCATGGCTGCAGTCACCATCTGCAGTGATTTTGGAGTCCCCCAAAATAAAGNAGCTTGAACATCAGGGAGTTCACGGTTCAAGTATTGCTGAAGCCTGGCTTGGAGAATTTTGAGCATTACTTTACTAGCATGTGAGATGAGTGCAATGGTGCGGTAGTTTGAGTATTCTTTGGCATTGCCTTTCTTTGGAATTAGAATGAAAACTGACCTTTTCCAGTCCTGTGGCCCACTGCTGAGTTTTCCAAATTTGCTGGCATATTGAGTGATAACTTCAGATATTCAAATGACACCACCCTAATGGCAGAAAGCAAAGAGGAACTAAAGAGCCTCTTGATGAAAGTGAAAGAGCAAGTGAAAAAGCTGGCTTAAAAGTCAACTTTCAAAAAACTAAGATCATGGCACTGGGTCCCATCACTTCCTAGCAAATAGATGGAGAAAAGTGGAAACAGTGGCTGATTTTATTTTCTTGGGCTCCAAAATCACTGCGGACAGGTATGCAGCCATGAAATTAAAAGATGCTTGCCCCTTGGAAGAAAAGCCATGACACACCTAGACAGCATATTAAAAAGCAGAGACACCCCTGTGCCAACAATGGTCTGTGGTTTTTCCGGTAGTCATGTATGGATGTGAGTGAAAGTGAAAGTCAGTCAGTTGTGTCCAACCCTTTTCGACCCCATGGACTATACAGTCCATGGAATTCTCCAGGCCAGAATACTAGAGGGGGTAGCCTTTCCCTTCTCCAAGGGATCTTCCCAATCCAGGTATCAAACCCAGGTCTCCCACACTGCAGGCAGATTCTTTATCAGCTAAGCTATAGAGGAAGCCCAAGAATACTAGAGTGGGTAGCCTAACCCTTCTCCAGCAGATCATCCTGACCCAGGAATCAAACCAGGGAGTCCTGTATTGCAGGCCGATTCTTTACCAACTGAGCTATGTAGTTGGACTATAATGAAGGTTGAGTGCCTAAAAATTGATGCTTTCAAACTGTGGCACTGGAGGAGTCTCTTGAGAATCACTTAGACAACAAGGAGATCAAACTGGTCAATCCTAAAAGAAATCAACCCTGAATGTTCATTGGAAGGACTGATGCTGAAGCTGAAATTCCAATAGTTTGGCCACCTGATGTGAAGAATTGACTCATTGGAAAAGACCCTGATGCTGGGAAAGATTGAGGGCAGGATAAGAAGGGGGCCACAGATGATGAGATGGCTGGATGGAATCATCGACTCAGTGGACATAAGTTAGAGCTAAACTCAGGAGATAGTAAAGGACAGGGAAGCCTGGCATGCTGTAGTCCATAGGGTTGCAAAGAGCTGCACATGACTGAGTGACTGAACAACGAAACAGTAAGCCAAACAGTATGGTATTGGTACAAAAACAGACACATATCAAATGGGACAGGATAGAAACCCATGAAATAAACCTACACCCTTGTGATCAATTAACCTGCAACAAAAGAAACAAGAATATACAATGGAGAAAGGACAGTCTCTTCAAGAAGAAATGCTCAGAAGACTGGACCACTATATATCAAATAAAGAAAATGGAACATTATCAAACACTATACACAAAAGTAAACTCAAGATGGATTAAAGACAAAAATGTAATGCTGGACACTATAAAATGCTTAGAGGAAAACAGAACACTCTGACATAAACTGCAGCAATCTCTTTTTTGGATCCATCTCCTATAGTACTGAAAATAAAAACAAAAACAAACAAAAGGGGCCTAATTAAACTTAAAAGTTTTTGCAAAGCAAAGGAAACCATAAACAAGACAAAGAGACAACCCTCAGAATAGGAGAAAGTATTAGCTACTGAAGCAACCAACAAGAGATTCGTTTCCAAAACACACAGATTATGTAGCTCAGGATTCTAAAAAAAAAAAAAAATCACACCCAATAAAACGGACAGAAGACTTATCTTTATAAACATTTCACTAAAGACAAAGTACAGATGACCAAAAAACACATGAAAAGATGCTCAACATCACTATTATAGAAATGCAAGTCAAACCTACTTGCAATTATCAGCTCACACCAGTCAGAATGCCCATCATCAAAAATTCAAAAACAATAAAAGCAGGAGAGGCTGTGGAGAAAGGTGAACTCTCTTGGACTGTGGGTGGGAATAAAAACTGCTAAAGCCACTGTGGAGAACAGTATAGAGGCTCCTCTGAAAACACAACTATCATTACTCAGTAATCCAACTGCCACACATATAATCTGAGAAAACCATGATTCAGCAAGACACATGCACCTGCAAAGCTCACTGTGGCAGTATTTACAATAGGCAAGACATCAAGCAACCTAAATGCACATCAACAGATGAATGAATACAGAAGAGGTGGTCCATATATATAATGGCATATTACCCATAAAAATGAATGAAACTGGGTCATATGTAGAGATTTGGCCCTACAGTCTAGCATACATAGTAAAGTAAATCCAAAAGAGAAAATCAAGTATCATATATACACGCATAGGTGTGGACTCTAGAAAAACAGTACAGATAAATGTATTTCCAAGGCAGGAATAGAAATGCAAACCTAGAGAATGGATATTTGGACCTGAGGCTGGGAATGAGGGTGGGATGAATTGGGAGATTAGGACTGACATACACTGCTGCTGCTACTGCTAAGCCACTTCAGTCGTGTCTGACTCTGTGCGACCCCATAGGTGGCAGCCCACCAGGCTCCTCTGTCCTTGGGATTCTCCAGGCAAGAATACCGGAGTGGGCTGCCATTTCCTCCTCCAATGCATGCTAAGTCACTTCAGTCGTGTCCAACTCTATGTGACCCCATGGACAGCAACGCACCAGGCTTCTCTGTCTATAGGACTCTCCAGGCAATGGGTTGCCATTTCCTTCTCCGTGACATACACTACTATGTGTAAAATAAATAGCTAGTGGATTCCTGCTATAGCACAGGGAGCTCAGCTCAGTGCATGTTGTGACGTAGATTGGTGAGATGCAGGGGCACTGGAGGATGGTCCATGAGGGAGGCAATATATTGTACATACAGCTGATCCACTTTGTTGTTTAACAGAAACTGATACAACATTGTCAAGCAACTTTACTCCAATTAAAAAAAAACACACACAAACAATCTTGGCAATAGATATAAAAACAACTTTTGACTAAATTTCACACTCATTTATGATAAAAAAAACTCTTTCAAGATAGGGGGGAAGAGAAAACCTTCCTCAACATAATAAAGGCCTTATATGAAAAACCCAANCACACTCATTTATGATAAAAAAAAAACTTTCAAGATAGGGGGGAAGAGAAAACCTTCCTCAACATAATAAAGGCCTTATATGAAAAACCCAAAGATAACATCAACTCAATGGTGAAAAGCTGAAAACATTTCCCATAAGATCAGGATCAAGACAAGAATGTCTGCTCTTAAACCACTTTTATTCAACATAGTATTGGAAGTCCTAGTCACAGCAATCAATGTAAAAGAAATAAAGAAATTCAAATTGTAAAAGAAGACACAGCACAGTCACTGTTTGCAGGTGGCAGAACCCAATAAGTAGAAAAACTTACAGATGCTACCAGAAATTCACTAGACTCAACAAATTTGATAAGGTTGCAGTAGAGAAAATTAATACACAAAAATCTGTTGCACTTCCAGAGACTAACATAAAAAGATCAAAAAGAGAAATTAAGAAATTAAGAAAACATCTCATTTACCACTGCAAAAGAAAGAATAAAATAGTAGAATAAATCTTCCCTGGGAGACAAAAGAGCTATACTCTGAAAACCATAAGACACTGATGAAATAACTTGAAGATGATACAAACATATGGAAAGATACAGCATATTCTTGAATTGCAAGACTCAATATTGCTAAAATGACTATACTAACCAAGGCAATCCGCATGTTCAGTGCAATTACTATTGAGTTACCAATGACATTCTTTACAGAACTAGAACGAAAAATTTTTAAATTTGTTTGGAAACACAAAAGAAGCCCAACAGCCAAAGAAATTCAGAGAAAGAAAAATGGAGCTACAAGAAATCAGGCTCCTTGGCTTCAAACTATACTACAAAGCTACAGAAGTCAAACAGTATGGTACTGGCATCAAATAGACATATAGATGGAACAGGATAGGAAACCCAGAGATAAACTCACAGCACTATAATCACTTAACCTAGAACAAAGTGGGGAAGAATATACAACAGAGAAAAGACAGCCTCTTCAAAAAGTGGTGCTCAGAAGACCACACACCTACATGTAAAGATTGAAACTAGAACACTACGAAACACCATACACAAAAGTAAACACAAAAAGGATTAAGGACCTAAATATAATGCTGCTGTTGTTCAGTTGCCCAGTCATCTCCAACTCTTTGTGACCCCGTGGACTGCAGCACACTAGGCCTCCCTGTCCCTCACTATCTCCCGAAGTTTGCCCAAGTTCATGTCCATTGCATTGGTGATGTGCAAATATAATGTGAGAGATTATAAAATTGTCAGAGGAAAACGGGCAGGACACTCTCTGACATAAACTCCAGCAGTATCTTTTGAGCTACATCCTACAGTAATGAAATTAAAATAAAAACAGACATATGGGACCCAATTAAAACTGAAAGCTTTGGCATAGTGCAGGAACTATAAACAAGACAAAAAGACAACCCTCAGATCAGGATCAGTTCAGATCAGTTCAGTCGCTCAGTTGTGTCCGACTCTTTGAGACCCCATGGACTGCAGCACGCCAGGCCTCCCTGTCCACCACCAACTCCTGGAGTTTATTCAAACTCATGTTCATCGAGTCAGTGATGCCATCTAACCATCTCATCCTCTGTCATACCCTTCTCCTCCTGCCCCCAATCTTTCCTAGAATCAGAGTCTTTTCCAATGAGTCAACTCTTCGCATGAGGTGGCCAAAGTATTGGAGTTTCAGCTTTAGCACCAGTCCTTCCAATGATCAGGATAAGTATTATCAAAAGAACTGACTGACAAGGGATTAATCTCCAAAATATAAAAACCTTTCATGTAGCTCAATACCCCCCAAAATCAAACAACCCAGTCAAAAAGAGGGGCAGATGACATATCTCCAAAGACAATGTACAGATGGCGAGAAACATCTGAAAAGATGTTCAACATCACTAATATTAGAGATGCAAACCGAACCTACGGTACAATTATTACTTCACACTTGTTACAATGGCCAACATCAAAATTCCACAAAAATAAATGCTGGAGAGGGTGAAGAGAAAAAAGAACCCTCTTGAACTTTTGGAAATGTAAACTGGTATAGGCACTGTGGAGAATAGCAAGGAAGTTCCCTTAAAAACTGAAAATACAATTATCATATAACCCAGTAATCCCACGACTGGTCACATGTCCTGAGAAAATGATAATTCAAAAAGACACATACATCTCCAAAGCACACTGCAGGACAAATGAGCAACAACAGCCGGGACAAGTAAGCAACCTAAATGTTCACTGACAGATGAATGGATAAAGTAATCGTGGTACATATATACAATGGTATATTACTCACCCATAAAAAGGAACAAAACAAGGTCATTTGTAGAGAGGTGGATGGATCTAGAGTCTGAAATACAGAGAGAAGTCAGAAAAAGGAAACCAAATGTCATATATTAATAGATATATGTAGTCTCCAGAAGAATGGTACAGATAAACTTATTTCCAAGCAGGAACAGAAACAAAGGCCTAGAGAATGGATATGTGGACACAGGGCAGGGGGTTAGAAAGGTGGGGTAGAATGAATTGGAAGACTGGGATGGACATATACTATAGTATGCAAAATAAATATCTAGTGGGAACCTGCTATAGCAGAGAGCTTAGCTCAGTGCTTTGCAGTGACCCAGGTGGGTGAGATGGAGGGTGCTTGGAGGGAGGTCCAAAAGGGAAGGTATATACGTACACATATAGCTGATTCACTTTGTTACACAACAAAAACCAATACAACATAGTAAAGCAACTGGACTCCACATGAAAAATTTCATGATCACAAGAGATATATAATAAGCTTTTAACTAGACTCTACATCCATTTATGATACAAACTCTCCAAAAAGGGGTAAAGAGGGATGCCTCATCAATATAATAATGGCCATATATGAAAAACCCATAAATAACATCACATTCAACGGTGAAAAGCTGAAAGCATTTCCTCTAAAATCAAAAACAACCCAAAAATGTCTACTCTTACCACATTTATACAACATAATCTTGGAAGTCCTAACCATAGTAATCAAAGTAAGAGAAATAAAGGAATTCAAATTGTAAAAGAAGTAAAATTGTCATTTGCAGCTGACCAGACACTATACATAAAAAATCCTAAAGATGCAAGCAGAAAACCACTAGAACTCATCAATAAATTTGATAAGGTTGCAGGAAAGAAAATTAAAGCATAGAAATCTGTGGCACTTCAATAGTCTAATATCAAAAGATCAAAAGGAGGAATTAAAGAAATAACTCATTTACCATTGCATGAGAAAGCATAAAACAAGGAGTAAACCTACCTAAGGAGGCAAAACACCTGTACTCTGCAAAGTATAATATACTAATTAAAGAATGTGAAGATGACAGAAATAGATGGAAAAACAATCTTCTAGATTGGAAAAATCAATGTTGTCAAAATGACTATAGTATCCAAGGCAATCTACATATTCACTGTAATTCCTATTGAATTACCAATGGCATTTTTCACAAAACTAGAACAAAATTTTTGTAATTTGTATGAGAACACAAAAGACCCCATAGTGCTAAAGCAATCCTAAGAAAAATTTGAGCTGGATGAATCAGGCACCTTGGCATCAAGCTAATACAAAGCTATAAAAATCAAAACAGTATGGTACTGGCACAAACATACATATCTCAAATAGGACAGGATAGAAAACCCAGAGATAAACCCACATCCCTATGATCAATTAACCTACAACAAAGGAGGCAAGAATACACAATGGAGAAAACAGTCTTTTCAAGAAATGGTGCTCAGAAGACTGGACAGCTACATATAAAACAATGAAATTAGCAAACCAAACACCACACACAAAAGTAAACTACAACTGGTAAAGGCCTAAATGTAATACTGTTGCTGATGCTGCTGCTAAGTCACTTCATTTGTGTCTGACTCTGTGCGACCCCATAGACTGCAGCCCACCAGGCCCCCCATCCCTGGGATTCTCCAGGCAAGAACACCAGAGTGGATTGCCATTTCCTTCTCCAATGCATGAAAGTGAAAAGTGAAAGTGAAGTCGCTCAGTCGTGTCTGACTCCTAGCGACCCCATGGACTGCAGCCTACCAAGCTCCTCCACCCATGGGATTTTCCAGGCAAGAGTACTGGAGTGGGGTGCCATTCAGTTCAGTCGCTCAGTCGTGTCTGACTCTTTGCGACCCCATGTCACAGCACGCCAGGCCTCCCTGTCCATCACCAACTCCCGGAGTTCACTCAGACTCACATCCATCGAGTCAGTGATGCCATCCAGCCATCTCATCCTCTGTCGTCCCCTTCTCCTCCTGCCCCCAGTCCCTCCCAGCATCAGAGTCTTTTCCAATGAGTCAACTCTGCGTTCTCCCAAATGTTAATACTAGACACTATAAATCTATTAAAGGAAAACATAGGCAGAATACTCTGAGATAAACTGCAGCAATATCTTCTTGATCCACCTCCTACAGTAATGAAAATAAAAACAAAAACAAACGGGATCTAATTAAACTTAAAAGGTTTTTCATAACAAGGAAACCATGAACAAGAGGAAAAGACAACCTTCATAATAGGAGAAAATATATGCAAATGAAACGAACGACAAGGGATTAATCTCTGAAATATATAAACACTTCATGTAGCACAGTATCCAAAAAAAGGAACAACCCAGTGGAAAAATAAAAAAAAGGGAGAAGATAATATACTGATGGCCAAAAACAAAACACCTGGAAAGATGCTCAACATCACTAATTATTCAGTTCAGTTCAGCTGCTCAGTCGTGTCCGACTCTTTGCGACCCCATGAATCTCAGCACGCCAGGCCTCCCTGTCCATCACCAACTCCCAGAGTTCACTCAGACTCACATCCATTGAGTCAGTGACGCCATCCAGCCATCTCATCCTCGGTCGTCCCTTTCTCCTCCTGCCCCCAATCCCTTCCAGCATCAGAGTCTTTTCCAATGAGTCAACTCTTCGCATGAGGTGGCCAAAGTACCAGAGTTTCAGCTTTAGCATCATTCCCTCCAAAGAAATCCCAGGGCTGATCTCCNTCCTCTTTCACTTTCATCAAGAGGCTTTTTAGTTCCTCTTCACTTTCTGCCATAAGGGTGGTGTCATCTGCATATCTGAGGTGATTGACATTTCTCCCAGCAATCTTGATTCTATCTTGTGCTTCCTCCAGCCCAGCGTTTCTCATGATGTACTCTGTATATAAGGTAAATAGTGTGACAATATACAGCCTTGACGTACTCCTTTTCCTATTTGGAACCAGTCTGTTGTTCCATGTCCAGTTCTAACTGTTGCTTCCTAACCTGCATACAGATTTCTCAAGAGGCAGGTCAGGTGGTCTGGTATTCCCATCTCTTTGGCCATCATCAAAACCTCTACAAACAGTAAATGCTGGAGAGGGTAAGGAGAAAAGGTAAACCTCCCTCTCTTTTTAAAAATTAATTTACTTAAATTGGAGGCTAGTTACAATATTGTGGTTTTTGCCACACATTGACATGATCAACATGAATCAGCCATGGGTGTACATGTGTCCCACCATCCTGAACCCCCCTACCACTTCCCTCCCCAACCCACCCCTCTGGGTTGTCCCAGAGCACCAGCTTTGAGCGACCCACTTCATGCATGGATCCTGCACTAGTCATCCATTTTACATACAGTAATATGGATGTTTCAGTGCTACTCTGTCAAATCATCCCACCCTTGCCTTCTCCCACATAGTCCAAAAGTCTGTTCTTTACATCTGTATCTCTTTTGCTGTCTTGCATATAGGGTCATTGTTACCATCTTCTAAATTCCATATATATGCGTTAATAGTTTCATCCACCTCATTAGAACTGACCCAAATGTGTTCCTTTTTTTATAGCTGAGTAATATTCCATTGTGTATATGTACCACCACTTATCCATTAGATGCCAATGGACATCTAAGTTGATTTCCATGTCCACGCTATTACAAACAGTGCTATGATGAACATTGGGGTGCATGTGTCTCTTTCAGTTCTGGTTTCCTTAGTGTGTATGCCCAGCAGTGGGATTGCTGGGTTGTATGGCAGTTCTATTTCCAGTTTTTTAAGGAGTCTCCACTCTGTTCTCCATAGTAAGTGTACTAGTTTGCATTCCCATCAACAGTGTAAGAGGGTTCCCTTTTCTCCATACCCTCTCCAGCATTGTTTATAGACTTTTTGATGGCTGCCATTCTAACTGGTGTGAGATGGTACCTCATTGTAGTTCTGATTTGCATTTCTCTGATAATGAGTGATGTTGAGCATCTTTTCATTTGTTCGTTAGCCATCTGTATGTCTTCTCTGGAGAAATGTCTATTTAGTTCTTTGGCCAACTTTTTGATTGGGCCATTTATTTTTCTGGTATTGAGCTGCTTGTATATTTTGGAAATTAATTGTCAGTTGTTTAATTTGCTATTATTTTCTCCTGCTCTGAAGGCTGCCTTTTCACCTTGTTTATAGTTTCCTTCATTGTGCAAAACTTTTTAATTAGGTCCCATTTGTTTTTGCTTTTATTTCCATTACTCTGGGAGGTGGGTCATAGAGGATCCTGCTGTGATTTATGTCACAGAGTGTTCTGCCTATGTTTTCCTCTAGGAGTTTTATAGTTTTTGGCCTTACATTTAGATCTTTAATCCATTTTGAGCTTATTTGTGTGTATGGTGTTAAAAAGTGTTCTAGTTTCATTCTTTTACGAGTGGTTTACCAGTTTTCCCAGCACCACTTGTTAAAGAGAGTACCTTTTCTCCATTGTATATTCTTGCCTCCTTTGTCAAAGATAAGGTGTCCATAGGTGCATGGATTCATTTCTGGGCCTTATTGTTCCATTGATCTATATTTCTGTCTTTGTTCTAGTACTATACTGTCTTAATGACTGTAGCTTTGTACTATAGTCTGAGTTCAGGCAGGTTAATTCCTCCAGTTTCATTCTTCTTTCTCAAGATTGCTTCGGCTATTCGAGGTTTTTTGTGTTTCCATACAAATCGTGAAATTATTTGTTCTAGCTCTGTGAAAAATACCATTGGTAGCTTAGTAGGGACTGCACTGAATCTATAGATTGCTTTGGGGTAGTATGCTCATTTTCACTATATTGATTCTGCTGATCCATGAACATGGTATATTTCTCCATCTAATTGTGTCCTCTTTGATATCTTTCATCAGTGTTTCATAGTTTTCTATACATAGGTCTTTGTTTCTTTAGGTAAATTCATTCCTAAGTATTTTATTCTTTTCGTTGCAATGGTGAATGGAATTGTTTCCTTAATTTCTCTGTTTTCTCATTGTTAGTGTATAGGAATTCAAGGGATTTCTCTGTGTTAATTTTATATCCTGCAACATTACTATATTCATTGATTATCTAGTAATTTTCTGGTAGTGTCTTTAGGAGTTTTCTATGTAGAGGATCATGTCCAAGGCAAACCTCTTGGACTGTTAGTGGGATTCAAATTGGTACAGCCCTTGTGGAGAACAGTATGGCGGTTCATTTAAATATTGAAAATTTAACTACCATATGACCCAGAAATGCCACCACTGCACACATAACCTGAAGAAACAATTCAAAATGACACATGCATACCCCCACCCTGATGGTCACTGCAGCACTATTTACAATAGCCAGGACATGGAAGCAACCTAAATATCCACTGAGAGATGAATGGATAAAAAAGATTCAGTACATATATACAATGGAACGTTACTCAGCCATAAGGAACAAAACTGGTTCACTTGTAGAGACATGGATGGATGTAGAATCTGGCAGACAGAGTGAACTATGTCAGAAAGAAAAAAACAAATATTGAGTATTAACATATGTATGTGGACTCTAGGAAAATAGCACAGATAAACCTACTTCTAAGGCAAGAACAGAGACACAGAAGTAGATACTGGAAATGTGGACATGGGGATGAGGGTGGAAAGGGGGTTGGGATTAACTGAAAGATTGGGATTGACATATACTACCATGTGTAAAATAAATCGCTAGTAGGAATCTGATACAGCACAGGAAGTTCAGTTCAGTGCTCTGTGGTGACCTAAATCAGTGAGATGGAAGGGGCTGGA
Organism: Redunca redunca; assembly: GCA_006410935.1. Lineage (NCBI taxonomy): Eukaryota > Metazoa > Chordata > Mammalia > Artiodactyla > Bovidae > Redunca > Redunca redunca. Next base: position 474,484 of record SJYQ01004278.1, read on the forward strand.
GGAAGGTCCAAGAGGGAGGTGATATATGTACACATACAGCTGATCCACTTCCTTGTACAACGGAAACCAATGCAACATTGTAAAGCAACAGTACCCCAGTTAAAAACCCAAACAAACACATGATCATCTCAGTAGACACAAAGATTTTTTTTTTACCAGATTTCACATCTATTTATGATAAAAACTCTCCAGAAAGGGACAAAGACAGAAACTTACTCAACATAATAAAGGCTATATATGACAAACCTACAGCTAACACCATACTGAAAGCATTTCCTCTAAGATCAGGAACAAGACAAGAACATTTATTCTTATCACTTTTATTCAACATAGTCTTGGAAGTCTAACTATTAAAATCAAAGGAAAAGAAAGAAATTCAAATTGGATGAGAATTAAACCTCTCACATGATACCATACATAGAAAACTCTAAAGATGCTATCAGAAAACTACTGGAGCTCATCAATAAATCTGATAAGGTTACAGGTGAGAAGATGAACATACAGAAATCTGCTGCACTTCTATATGCTAATAACAAAATATCAAAGGGAGAAATTAAAGAAATAACTCATTTACCATTTCATCAAAGAGTATAAAATGCCTAGAAATAAACCTACCTAAGAAGGCAAATCAAGACTGCAAATCAAGAATCAAGATTGCTGGGAGAAATATCAATCACCTCAGATATGCAGATGACACCACCCTTATGGCAGAAAGTTAAGAACTAAAGAGCCTCTTGATGAAAAGTGAAAGAGGAGAGTGAAAAACTTGGCTTAAGGCTCAACATTCAGAAAACGAAGATCATGGCATCTGGTCCTATCACTTCATGGCAAATAGATGGGGAAACAGTGACAGACTTTATTTTGGGGGGCTCCAAAAAATCACTGCAGATGGTGACTGCAGCATGAAATTAAAAGACGCTTACTCCTTGGAAGGAAAGTTATGACCAACCTAGACAGCATATTAAAAAACAGACATTACTTTGCCAACAAAGGTCTGCCTAATCAAGGCTATGGTTTTTCCAGTGGTCATGTAGGGATGTGAGAGTTGGACTATAAAGAAAGCTGAGCGCAGAAGAATTGATGCTTTTGAATTGTGGTGCTGGAGAAGACTCTTGAGAGTCCCTTGGACTTCAAGGAGATCCAACCAGTCCATCCTAAAGGAGGTAAGTCCTGGGTGTTCATTGGAAGGACTGATGTTGAAGCTGAAACTCCAATACTTTGGCCACCTGATGTGAAGAGCTGACTCATTGGAAAAGACCCTGATGCTGGGAAAGATTGAGGGCAGGAGGAGAAGGGGGTGACAGAGGATAAGATGGTTGGATGGCATCATCGACTCAATGGACATGGGTTTGGGTGGACTCTGGGAGTTGGTGATGGACAGGGAGGCCTGGTGTGCTGCTGTCCATGGGGTCACAAAGAGTCAGACACGACTGAGCAACCAAACTGAACTGAACAAGGCAAAAGACTCGTACTCTGAAAACTATAAGATTCTGATTAAAGAATTTGAAGATGATGAAACAGATGGAAAGACACATCATGTTCTTGAATTAGAAAAATCAATTTTGTCACAATGACTATACTACTTAAGCTGCTGCTGCTGCTGCTAAGTCGCTTCAATCATGTCCAACTCTGTGCGACCCCATAGACAGCAGCCCACAGGGCTCCCCCATCCCTGGGATTCTCCAGGCAAGAATATCGGAGTGGGTTGCCATTTCCTTCTCCAATGCATGAAAGTAAAAAGTGAAAGTGAAGTCACTCAGTCATGTCTGACTCCTAGTGACCCCATGGACTGCAGCCTACCAGGCTCTTCTGCCCATGGGATTTTCCAGGCAAGTACTGGAGTGGGTTGCCATTGCCTTCTTCATACTACACAAGATAACCTACATATTCAATGCAATTTCTATTGAATTAACAATGGAATTTTTCAAAGAACTGGAATATTTTAAAATTTTGGAACGGAATGTAACAGAAATTCAAAAGACCCCAAACTGCCAAAGGAATCCTGAGAAAGAAAAATGGAGCTGGAGGAATCAGGCTCCCTGGCTTTAAACTATGACAAAGCTACAATAATCAAACTGTTTGGTACTGGCACAAAAATAGACATATGGATCAATGTGACAAGATAGTAACCCCAGAGATAAACCTACACACCTATGATCAGTTCATCTTCAACAAAGGAGGCAAGAATATACAATGGAGAAAAGACAGTCTTTTCAATAAATGGTGCTCAGAAAACTGGACACATACATGTAAAAGAATGAAATTAGAACACTACCAAACACTATACAGAAAAGTAAACTCAAAATGGATTAAAGACCTAAATGTAATGCTTAGGTAGTACATAACTCTTGGAATAAAACATTGGCTGAACATTCTTTGACATAAACTGCAGCAATATCTTTTCGGATCCACCCCCTACAATAATGAAAATAAAAAACAAATAGAACCTAATTAAAGTTAAAAGCTTTTTCACAGCAAAGGAAACCATAAGCAAGATGAAAGACAACCCTCAGAACAGGAGGAAGTTATTTGCAAATAAAGCAACTGACAAGGGAATAAACAGTTCACATAGCTCAGTATCCAAAAAAACCATATAATCCAAACAAAAAATGGACAGAAGACCTATACAGACATTTCTCCAAAGAGAACATACAGATGGCCAGTAAATACATGAAAAGATGCTCAATACTGCTTATTATTAGAGAAATGCAAATCAGAACTACAATGAGATATCACCTCACAACAGTCAGAATGCCATCAAAGGAAAAAAAAATCTACAAACAATAAATGGTAGAGAGGGTGTGGAGAAAAGGGAAACATCTTGCACTGTTGGTAGGAATGCAAACTGGTAGAGCCACTGTGGAGAACAGTACAATGGTTCCTTTAAAAATTGAGAACAGAACTACTGTATGACCCAGAAATTCCAATGCTGGGCATACAGTCTACGAAAACCATAATTCTAAAGACATCTGCACTCCAGTGTTCACTGTAGCACTATTTACAATAGCCAGGACATGGAAGTAACCTAAATGTCCATCGACAGACGAATGGATAAAGATGTTGTGTGTGGGTGTTGTGTGCTCAGGCGTGTCTGACTCTGCGACCCTTTGGACTGTAGCCTGCCAAGCTCCTCTGTCCATGGCATTCTTCAGACAAGAATACTGATGAACAAATAAAGAAGATGTGGTACACACATACAATGGAATATTACTCAGCCATAACCTGTGGAACAACATGGCTGGACCTAGAGATTCACACTAAGAGAAGTAAATTAGAAAGAAACAAATGATACGATATATATCATATCAAGTGATAGGTATGATATCACTTACATGTGAAAGCTGAAAAACAAACGGATAAACTTATTTACTAAGCAGAAACAAGACAGTTCACAAACTTATGGCTATCAATGGGGAAAGGTGTGGCAGGAAAAATCAGGAGTTTGTGATTAACATACACACTACTATATATATAAGATAGTCGACAATGACCTACTGTATACCATAGGGAACTCTACTCAATACAGTGTAACAAGCTCTCTGGGAAAAGAATTTGAAAAAGATGGATATGCGGATATGAATAACTGAATCACTATACTGTACACCTGAAGCTAACACAATCTTGTAAATCAACTAGACCCTAATAAAATATAAAGAACCTTATGATCGTCTCAATACACATAAAAAAATTTGATAAAATACAATTTCCACTTTTGATTAAAAAAAAATCTCAAAGTGGCTTTCAGGGAACATATTTCAACATAATAAAGGCCATATATGACAAGTCCATGGCTAACGTCATGCTCAACGGTGAAAACCTGAAAGCTTTTCCTCTAAAATCAGGCATAAGACAAGGATGCCCACTCTCATCACTTATTCACTGTAATTTTGGAAGGCCTAGACTAAGCATTTAGGCAAGAAAAATAAAAGGCAGCTAAACTTAAAAGGAAGAAAACTCCTACTACTTGCAGATAACAGGATATATAGAAACTCCAAAGACTTCACAAAAACAAAATTGTTAGAACGAATTACAAATTCAGTAAACTTGCAGGATATGAAAACAATATGCAAAAATCAACTGTGTTTCTATTCAATAATAACAAACTATCAGAAACAGAAATTAAGGAAACAAACCCATTTACAGCTGCATCAGAAAGAATAAAACATCTAGGAATAAATTTAACCAAAGAAATTAAAAACATGTACAGAAATCTACTTAAGACATTGATGAAAGAAACTGAAGAAGGCACAAATAAATGGAAAGATATTNCCATACTATTCAAAGCAATCTAAAGATTCAATGAATCCCTATCAAAATTTCAATGGCATTTTTCATAAAAATAGAGGAAAAAAAATCCTAAAATTCATATGGAAACACAAAAGCCCCAACGAACCAAAGCCATCTTGAGAAAGAAGAACAAAGCTTAAGTCTTCATATTCTGTGATTCTAAGCTATATTTCAAAGCTCTACTAATCAAAACAGTATGGCATTAGCATAAAACACACAACATAACGGAATAGGGAGCTATTTATGACAAAGGAGCCAAGAATATACAATGGGGAAAGAGTCCTCTCTTCAATAAATGATGTCGGGAAAACTAGACAGCCACATACACAAAAATGAAACTGGACCACTAATTTAGATCTTACACAAAAAGTAATTCAAAATGGATGACAGCCTCGAACATGCTTGAAATCACAAAACTCTCAGAAGTAAACAGGTGGTAAGCTTTTCAGCACAGGTCTTGGTGAGGACTTTTTGTACTTGACAACAAAAGTAAACAAGTGGGGCTACATGTAATGAAAAAGCTTTTGCAAAGGAAAGCATGAACAAAACGAAAAGCGGTGAAAATATCTGCAGATGTCATATACATAAGGGGTTGGTATCCAAAATATACAAAGAACTCAAAACTCAACAGCAAAAAAAAAAAAAAAAAAATTCCAGTTAAAAAAAAATGTACAAATGATCTGAATAGACTTTTTCCAAGGAAGACATTCAGATGGCCAATAAGTACATGAAAAGATGCTCAACATCATTAGTCACTGGGAAAATGAAATCAGAACTGCAATATAACCTCATACCTCTAGAGTGGCAGTTACAAAAAAACAAGTGTGTTGGTGAGATGTAGAGAAAAGGAAACCTTCATGCCCATTGGTGGGATTGCAAATTGGTGCAGCCACTATGGAAAACAGTATGGAGGCTCCTCCAAAAGTTAAAAATCATTCTGTTATGATCCAGCAATTGTGCTTCTAGATATTTATCCAAAGGACATGAAAACACTAACTGGAAAAGGTATTTGCACCAACATGTTTATTGCAGCATTATTTACAATACGTTAAGACACAGAAGCAACCCAACTGAATGAAAGAATAAAGAAAATGTGATAAATATATCTGTAACTGAATATTATGCAGCCATAAAAAGAATAAAACCTTGCCAACTGCAACAAATAGATGGACCTTAGGGAATTATGGTTAGTGAACTATTAAGGCAGACAGAGAAAGACAAATACTGTATGACTTCATTTATGTGCAGAATCTAAACCAATGAAGAAAAAAACCATGCTCGTAGATACAGAGAACTGGTGGTTGCCAAAGGCGTCTGGGTAAGGAGTGAATGAATGTGTGAAGAGCAAAAGGTGTAAGTTTCAGTTTTAAAAAAAATAAGGGGAGGTGACACACAGCATGATGATTACAGCCGATACTATTGCCTATTTGAAAGCTGCTAAGAGTACCAGCCATGAAATTAAACGGCGCTTACTCCCTGGAAGAAAAGTTATGACCAACCTAGACAGCATATTAAAAAGCAGAGACATTGCTTTGGCAACAAAGGTCCGTCTAATCGAGGCTACAGTTTTTCCAGTGGTCATGTATGGATGTGAGAGTTGGACTGTGAAGAAGGCTGAGTGCTGAAGAATTGATGCTTTTAAAGTGTGGTGTTGGAGAAGACTCTTGAGAGTCCCTTGGACTGCAAGGA